>CM042862.1:13052134-13226571 GCA_023658055.1 Thaleichthys pacificus
GTGGGTTGACACGACCCCGATACCGCGCGCAGGATAGAGAAAATGTTTCACTTTGTTGTTTTTGCATGAAAAGTTATCACAACTCAGCTGTGGGTTGACACGACCCCGATACCGCGCGCAGGATAGAGAAAATGTTTCACTTTGGGTTTTTAGCATGAAAAGTTATCACAACATAGCTATGGGTCAAAATGACCCCGATACCGCGCGCAGGATAGAGAAAATGTTTCACTTTGTTGTTTTAGCATGAAAAGTTATCACAACTCAGCTATGGGTTGACACGACCCCGATACCGCGCGCAGGATAGAGAAAATGTTTCATTTTGGGTTTTTAGCATGAAAAGTTGTCACAACATAGCTATGGGTCAAAATGACCCCGATACCGCGCGAAGGATAGAGAAAATGTTTCACTTTGTTGTTTTAGCATGAAAAGTTCTCACAACTCAGCTGTGGGTTGACACGACCCCGATACCGCGCGCAGGATAGAGAAAATGTTTCATTTTGGGTTTTTAGCATGAAAAGTTGTCACAACATAGCTATGGGTCAAAACGACCCCGATACCGCGCGCAGGATAGAGAAAATGTTTCACTTTGTTGTTTTAGCATGAAAAGTTGTCACAACTCAGCTACGGGTTGACACGACCCCGATACCGCTCGCAGGATAGAGAAAATGTTTCATTTTGGGTTTTTAGCATGAAAAGTTGTCACAACATAGCTATGGGTCAAAACGACCCCGATACCGCGCGCAGGATAGAGAAAATGTTTCACTTTGTTGTTTTAGCATGAAAAGTTTTCACAACTCAGCTGTGGGTTGACACGACCCCGATACCGCGCGCAGGATAGAGAAAATGTTTCACTTTGGGTTTTTAGCATGAAAAGTTGTCACAACATAGCTATGGGTCAAAACGACCCTAAGGTAGCACGAGGGTTAAACAAGTGACAAACAGGTATAAACACTTATACAGTTATAAACCTTTATAGATCGAAAAATCTTTAAACAATCAATCTATACATTAGCGGTGGGTGTCTAGATTACGACTGGTAGCTAACTTGTTTGGATTTCAACTGAAACGTGTGTTCCGTTTTGAGTAGTCTTATGCCAGGTTCATTTTTATCATAGGACTATCATGCAGTAAGAAGTGGAAGTATTTGAGAGACAAATACAGGAAGGAGAAGAGAGAAGAGCAGGAGAAGGCCAGGAGTGGTGCCGAGGGGGGAGTCAAGAGGAAGTGGAAATACCTTGACATGCTAGCATTCCTAGGGCCCTATAACCAGGACAGGGAGACCACCTCCAACTTTGATTTGTCACAGTCAGCAACCGTTATGCTAAACAACATTTGTTCAGAGACAGGGCAGGTAATTAAGTAGGCTATTAGGAATGTGTCTTGCAGAAAATCAGTGTGTGTGTATGGACCAGGGTGAGAAATTAACTTTAAAATTAACCAGCTACTGAGATAAAAATTCACCAGCCACTCAATAGTACAGTAAATCATTATTTTGTGTCTGAAAATCTACCAGCCACTCTCATATTTTACCAGCAATTGGCCCCGGTATGGACACATGATTAGGCTGGGGTTAATAAATGTATAAACCTGGAAAATGTTAATGTTCTAATAAGTGCTGTGTTGGGTTTTATTTTATTTTTTCATACAGGATCAAACTGAGGAAAATTTAATGCTAGATTTAGAGGGTAGCCTGATGTCAGAAGTAAACCCAGATAACCCGCCTCCCTCACCGACTGGTACACCAAGTCCTCACCTGGAGCCTTCACCTAGAACTACGTCTAGTGGCAGGGGGAAAAGGAAGGCCTCTCCAGAGATGACACCATACCAAGCTCAGGTCCAGAAATACACAGAAAACGAACACTACCTCCTCAGTCTGGCACCCACACTTGACCGCCTTGACCCTCGAAAGCAAGCCATGGCAAGGCTTCGCTTTCAACAAGCCTTATTTGACATCGAATTCGGAGAGTAATGTAGTATATTCTATTTGTTGTTGTAATTATTATTGATTAAATTAAACCTATCATTATATTTACTTTACTTGCTTGTGTGATATTACTTCATTACAATTTACTATTACTTGCAGTCATTATTGCAACTTACACTGCACCAGATTAATTTGTTCTTTAAATGATAACTCACAAGACCACACCTCAACTGAATTAGTTTTGAACAGTTTACTAAAGGGAATGTGGGATGTGCAGGGGGCGGTTCTGCCAGGGCACTTGACCAGCTCCAGATGAGAAGTACTCAGTGAACTTGGTCCTCACAGTGATGGCCTCTATGCTGGCATTGTTGCTGCCAACCCTGGCAATATTCTGCATTCCAGAAGATGGTTCTGCTGGACCAGTAGGTGCGTCTGGTGAGCCTCCCTGCCGCAGAAAGTTGTGAAGTACACAGGTGGCCTTTACAACTGACTCGGCCACGTGTGGTGACACACCAAGCACCCTCCGGTATATCCTCCATTGGGCTGCTAGGATGCCGAAGGTACACTCCACCATTCTCCTGGCGTGAGAGAGGCGGTAATTAAATACACACTTTTCCCCGCTAGTGTGCCCAGGGTAGGGGCGGAGATTTCTCCGCAAGGGGAATGCCTCGTCAGCCAGGAAAACATGAGGAATAGGCCCCAAGTTCTCTGCTCCAGGCAGAGGGGCATCCCCTGGGAGGTTGAGGGTCCCCTGCCGCAGGGCAGACCCAAAGGCAGAGGCAGCTAATGTTCCTCCATCACTATTTTTGCCGTAGGCACCGATGTCGACCACCCTGAAGCGGTAATGGGCATCAACCACAGCCAACAGGACAATGGAGAATGTCCCCTTGTAGTTATAATACAAGGAGCCGCTTGATGGAGGTGCCTCAATAACGACATGCTTTCCATCCATTGCACCCACGCAATTAGGAAATGCCCACATGGTTTGGAACTCCTGTGCAATCTTCCTCCACTCAGCCTCAGTGGGAAAAGCCATGAACTCCCCAGACAGGCAGTCCCAAATGGCCTCACACACACTCCTAACTATTCCAGCCACAGTGCTAACTCCCACCCTGAAGTGGAAAGCAATGGACCGGTATGAGTCCCCTGTTGCCAAATATCTGGGGAAAAACATGAAAAAACATGGTTGTTAAAATGTGTATGATGTACATAATGTAGGCTATACCAATTATGTACTTTACCCCCTCCTTCACATGGGTTCTCTCTCTCTAACACACAGACACACTCTCTCTCCCTCACGTTAGTTAATGTTACCCACCTCAAACAAATGCAAAGACGCTCTTCTGGGCTGATGGTCTCCCTGAATTTCGTCTGCATCTTTGAGATGGCTGGTCCAATCCTCATGAGGAGGTCCTCAAACTGGCTCTTGTCCAAACGAAAGAACGACTTGAACCTGGTTGCGGAATGCCCCCTGCGACTCCCTACTGCGGAGGATTTCATGCACCCATAAACGGCGCCTTGGTTGTTCAACAACACCCTCCTCCTCAAACGCCAAAGCTATAGCAAGTAATTGCATTTTATTCGCCATAATAGCTGTCATTAAATAACCAACGGAAAATATCAATGTATCGCTAGAATGAATGATTCCCGTTGTTACGGTTACAGAATTCTCAGAAAGGCGATTGACGTCACCCAGCGCTTTTCTGAAAAGGCGCTCAAAAGGCGCGCTGAAGGCAGCGCTTTTTTCTGAAAAAATAAGTCAAGTGTGAACACGGCCTAACTGAAGAGTATTTACTTTTTATTGGCGATATTGACAACAGAGGTTAAGGAACTTGTCTTTAATCAAAAGATGGTCTCCGTTTTCAATTTGAAGCAGTAGATCTAGCTTATGTAGGACATTTTCCATTGCATCCTTTCTCTAGCTTCAGGGAAAACACCAAGAAGAACAAACATTACAACAACAGCACCTTGAGTCAAAAAGGGAAAGGAAATTTGTAAAAAGCTGGAGTGATGAATTCGACTGGGTGCGTTGTGAAGAAGGAGTGATGTTCTGCGGTGTCTGCCGGGGACAACCCAACTTGGCTGACAAGTAAGTAGCGTTAGCTAGCTAGCGTCGGCAGCTTTGTACCTTGTATCGGTTAAATGTAGAGCTACAGTTATCAGCTAATATTCAACTGTAAAGTTGCTACACCTTTAAAGGATACCTTGGTAAATCAGCCTCTGCCGGGTAGAAAGTGAAATTGTATAAAACAGTGCCAAAATGTATTGTTATGTCTACAAAATTATTTTAGATATAGTATAAATTTAGCTAGCTTGCAAATACTGAGGATATAAGCTAGCCTACCGAAGTTGAGTTAGTCAATGTCGTTAGTGATGCTAGCTAACGTTAGTTTGCTTGCTGTATATAACATGTCACTGGGTCTTACAGCTGTTTGATTTACTGAAATTATTTGAAATGTTATGTTCTACTAGCAATGTGCCTACTTTAGCAAGTCACAGTATTTCCAAGCCCTGATAGTGTAACCGAGACAACGCAGTTAATAATTCCTCTTTCAAGTAATAAGCCCCCGTGTTGAGCATTAAATTAGCTTCAAGGTCTGTAGAGGTCTTGGGACGAAGCTGCAATACAGTACATAACAGAACATTTTTCATTCTGCAGAAATTCTGTACATGTTTTATGTAACAATTAACACCTAAATTGTTAACTATATTATTTGTATAATATTACAGCTTATCTTCGTTGGTCAAAGGGACAAGTGCCTTCAGACATGACACACTGCTGGCCCACGGGACCAGCAAACGCCACCAGCACTGTGCTGTTGCTGAGAAGGCAAAAGATCCTCATGCAAAAGTGCCAACTGTAGTCCAAGGAGTACAAAAAATGGACCCGACAATGTTTAATAAAATGAAGAATGTTATGCACACAGCCTATTACATTGCAAAGAAGGAGCAACCCTTCACTCAATTTTCTGAACTTCATGGGCTCATTAACAGGACTGGTGGGACACTCCTAGACAGCTACAAATCAGACAAAGCTTGTGCTCGGTATGTTATACACAGAAGGTCAGAAGGGAAGGAGGGAGATGGAGAGAGGGAGGGAGGAGGAGGAAGGAGAGAGAGAGCGCTGCTCATGTGGCGACCAGTAGCAGGTTTTGTGCGTCCGAGCGTCTTCTTGTTTTTGTGCTTATTGTATTAATTTGGGATTTTTAAACTCCTAAAACGTTAACTGTTTTAACTGTTTGATACGGACGATTGTTGTGCAAGGTCACTAATTATGGAGGTCCTTTTTATGTTGGCAATTATTCTCATTCTAAATTTCGCTTTGGGCCTCCACCATTCCCAAACAAACAGAATTCCGTTTTCTCAGGAGTTTCTCTTGGGGCTTCAATGGAACAGACAAACGCCGGATTACTTTAAAGACAAATTGTCATTCGGCGTATTGGAACCAGATGCGATGCCCCATGATAGGATGTATATACGAGGATACAAGCCTGGGAAAGTTAATGTTAGGAAACGTGGAAGAAGAGGTGGTGTTCGGAGGCGGATTAGTAAACAACTACGGAATAATCGCATCCCTCTGCCTTCTATGATACTATCTAATGCACAGTCTCTAAGAAGTAAAATCGACGAGTTGCAAGTGAATGTCAATCATCTGCGGGAATTTAGAGAAGCCTGTATTATGGCAGTGACGGAAACTTGGCTCACACACATGGAGACGGATTCTTCACTGGAAATTGATGGTTTCGGGACTCCTATTCGACTTGATCGTGACTGTGAGGTAACGGGGAAGGCTAAAGGAGGGGGCGTTTGTTTGTATATAAACTGCAGATGGTGTAGCAACTTTACGGTAAGAAAACGGGTCTGTCTAGCTGACATAGAGTTACTCTCTGTGTCGCTTAGGCCCGGCTACCTTCCGAGGGAATTCCCTCAATTGTTTGTTACGGTGGTCTATATACATCCTAAAGCAAACGCCAAAGCAGCAGCTGAATTAATATTTAAAGTGACACAAGAACTGCAATCTATATCTCCAGATTCCCCCAATTTTATTATGGGAGATTTTAACCATTGTAAACTAAAGGGCACATTATTGGGGTTTTATCAGTATGTCTCATGCCCTACTTGTCACAGTAAAACCCTTGACTTGTGTTATGGCTCTATCAAGGGAGCTTATAAATCTGTGGGTGGACCCCCGCTTGGATCTTCAGATCACAATGTAGTACACCTTTTTCCGACCTACAAGACTGTGCTTCAGCGTGAGCAGGTTGTGAAGCGAATGGATAAGGTTTGGACTGAGGAGAGTTCCCTTGCACTTCAGGGCTGTTTCGAGTGTACTGACTGGTCAGTGTTTCTGGACTCCTCTGATGACATAAATGAACTTACTGATGTGGTGTGTAGCTATGTTACATTCTGTACAGACTCTGTGATCCCTACCAAGGAAGTTAGAATATTCCCAAATAATAAACCCTGGGTTTCAAAAGACTTGAAGAGTCTTTTAAGTCAAAGGAGAGCAGCATTTAATAGAGGAGATATAGCCAAGATGAGAGAGTTGAGGAAAGAGGTAAGGGCTGAAATTAAGAAAGCAAAGTTTAACTACAGGGACAAAATAGAGACAGAATTTAAAAGTAATAATCTAAGAACTGCTTGGAATGGCATGAAAAAGATGACTGGATGTCATGTAAGGGGTAATAAGGCAGTCAATCTGGAGGGTTTTAATTCTGATAGCCAATTGGCTGATGGTTTGAATGATTTTTATCTAAGGTTTGATAAACAAGATTTTAATGAACAGATAGACAAGATGAGGTTCAAGACTAAGTTGAGTCAAACATTGACCATTGATGTTGACTTTGTTGCAAAACTGTTTAGGCACACCAACAGTAGGAAGAGCCCAGGCCCTGATAAGATCTGTGGCAAAGTACTAAAGACTTGTGCTGATCAGCTCTGCAATGTTTTTCAGGTTATTTTTATGAAATCTCTGGAGTTACAAAAGATTCCAGAAATCTGGAAACATTCAATTATTGTCCCTGTCGCTAAGTGTACAAAACCAAAGTCCTTAAATGATTTTAGACCGGTAGCACTTACATCTTTACTTATGAAGGTTTTAGAGAAGGTGATAGGACGGGCTGTTAGGCAGCAGATCCAGGGTTCTCTGGATCCTCTGCAGTTTGCTTACAGAGCTGGTAGGGGTGTTGAAGATGCCTCTCTGACGCTGCTGAACAGCTTGTATCATTACCTTGAGGGCCCACTAACTCATGCCAGACTTCTGTTCATTGATTTTTCTTCTGCTTTTAACACTATTCAACCACACTTGCTAGTAGATAAACTTATTTCTGCTTTCAATCTTGATATGAATATGGATGGATCTTAGACTTTATCATGGAAAGATCACAGTGTGTGAGAGTTAATGGCGTCCTTTCAGACAAGCTCCATTCATCCACTGGCTCACCCCAAGGTTGTGTACTCTCTCCTCTTCTTTATATTCTGTACACAAATAGTTGCCAGAGTAAGTTTGAGAATAGACACATCATAAAGTTTGCAGATGACACGGTCATAGTTAGCTTGCTGAAGGGAGGAGATATGGATCATGGGCTGGTTGTCAATGACTTGGTGTCATGGTGTAAGGAGTTTCACCTTGAACTGAATTTGTCAAAGACCAAGGATATGATTATCGACTTCAGGAGGTCGGTGCCCATTCCCCGATTCACAACTATTGAGGGGATTGAGATTGATTTGGTTGAGAATTACAAATATCTGGGTACTGTGTTCGATAACAGGCTGTGCTTTCAGAACAACACAGATGCCATTTCAAAAAAGGTACAGCAACGTCTCTATTTCTTGAGAAAAATGAACTCTTTTGAGGTGTGCACCAAAATGATGACGCTGTTTTATAGAACTTTTATTGAGTCAGTGCTGACATTTTGTGTGGTGGTATGGTTTGGGAATCTGAATCTGGCTAATAAGAACAGGCTTAATCGTCTTGTCAGAGTGGCCAGTAAAGTCATTGGGGTAAACCAAGTCCAGCTCTCTGAGCTTTATGTTCGGCAGGTCGCAAGGAAGACCCAGGCCATATTGGCTTGTACTGACCATCCCCTGAAGGTGGAGTTTGAGCTCTTGCCTTCAGGAAGAAGGTATAGAGCTCTCACCCACAGAACAAAACGATTTGGGGAGTCTTTTGTTTGTTTTGCTATTGGGAGGCTAAATGTGCATAAATGAATGGAATGAAGTATTTATGGACGGAACTTATTCTGGGTTTTCAATATTAAGTGATCCTTGTACTGTATTGTAATGTATTGTGTGTTGTCTTGTGTGGTGTCAGGTATGCTGGTTATGTAGTATTTTATGATGGTTTGAATGTGTTTTAATACCTGTCTACAAACAAATTTCCCCTAGTGGGATCAATAAAATTGACTTGACTTGACTTACACAGACCAAATCCAGTAGACGAACAATGCTTTCTTGTGTGCATTACCGAAAGTGTTAACAGAATAATGTTGTTCTTTGCAGATTCATTTGTAACATATATGATGTGGAGAGGGAAAAGCTCATGGAGAAGTTGAGGAAAGCCAAACACTTCTCCATCATGATTGATGGGGCAACTGATGGTGGCACCATTGAAAATGAAGCTGTCTATGTCCGCTTCATGGCAGACGAAGGTCCAGTAAATGCTTTCCTCTCCATCCAGGCTGTTAAACAAGGAAATGCTTCTGGGATCCTGGATGCCATCTATGCAGGTAATGTGGAATGGTTTTATGGTAGATTAACTGTGCACAAGTGTTTTCACTTCAAATATCATTATGATATTGGAATAAACAAAGCAATTGACAAGTGAACCTGATTTGGTTGCAACTCCCTTAATACAGAGGAGTTTGTTTTTGCAATGCAATATCTATGTTTTCATGTTTACATTTTAATGAATGGTGCTCAACTTCTTTTATTGTTTTTCTTCAAAGCATTTGAAGAAGCTGGCATTGATGACTGGAAAGACCGGCTAGTGGGATTTGGCAGCGATGGAGCAGCTGTCAATGTCGGATGCAGGAATGGGGTGGCAGCGCAGCTTCTGAGGGACATCCCATACCTCATCTCCATACACTGCATAGCTCATCGCCTGGAGCTGGGTGTGACTTAAGCAATTAAAGAAAACATGGTCCAGCTTCAGAATACACTGAAGAACCTATATGACCAGTACCACTACTCCCCCAAGGCTCTCAGGGAGCTTCACCAGGTTGCTGAGGCCCTGGAGGAGAAGGTACTGAAGCCGTCAAACCTCCATGGTGCCCGATGGCTACCATATGTGCATCGTGCAACAAAGGTCAGTGCTAAATTAACTACATCTTTTTCAGTAGATTTATTTTATTGTTATTGTTGATTTTATTATATGTAATCATGATTGTTCTTTTTTGTAGATTGTATGTGATAGTTACTGTCCTCCTGGCCCATTTTGAGGACATGGCAAGCATGGAAAGGAGCCCCAAACCATCACCAGCTGTTGTTGGAAGAGCGAAACAAGTCACTGGGTATCTCAAGAACCTGCACCATTTAATCTTCCTACACTTCATGTGTGACGCACTTGATAATCTCGCTCTTTTGTGCAAAGAGTTCCAGAAAGACAACAACACGGTGTCAAGCTGTTGAAAGCCTGGAGACATGTTACTGGAACCTGACAGCACTCAAGACAGAAATGGGTCCACAGATGGCCAAAGTCTACGAGGCAGTGAAGACCAATGGAGAATACAGAGGAGTGCAGTTCCAGGTTCGACATGCTGTTCCGAGCTTGGAAGCAGAACGAGCTGCAGTGATTGGTAAGGAGAAATGTAGTGTTAGTTACATTATGTACATTGGCGCTGTAATTTAATGTAGTGGCAATAGTGTAACTCAAATGATTATGTTTTGATCCAAACAGATGCAATCATCTTTCACTTAGAGGAGAAGCTGAGGGACCTTCAAAGGGGCAGTCCAGTCAATAAATTTAAGGCCTTTGATGGGCCTTAAATTTGGGCCTTAAATTTGACCTATCCCATTTGGGCCTTTGCTGGCCCAAATGGGATAGGTCAGACGGCAGTGCTCAATTCAGGGAGAGTGGTCAGGAGGATCTGAGGGCACTGACTAGTCACTTCAGTGTCCTCCTGTGTAGGGAGGGCATAAGCACAGAAGATGTAATGTCCAACTTTCAAGACTACAAGGTCTTTGCCCAGGAGAGAACATCTGTTCCAATGAGGGACACATTCTTAAATATTCTGAAGTCAGGTGTGTGTGTACTACTGTAAGTATTTGACACAAATTCTGAATGATTACTGTAGGAGTTCATTCTCGACAGCCTTTTCTAAATGTAACACCTCCTGGCGGCAGGGTAGTGTCAACAGTTAAAGTATCCTAAAACAGGATAAGTGAGACAAGGAAAACGTGGTGCCATTCAGGACGGTTGCTGTCATCAGAATGAGAGACCGATAAAATATAACCTTATCTTTTCAGATGAGAGATGTGAACGGTTCAAGAGTTTGGTGACACTCCTGAAAGTTTACTTGGTCCTGCCAGTCAGCACAGCTGTTTGTGAGAGAGGGTTCTCAACCATGAAACGGATCAAGTCCGACTGGAGGACCAGCCTCAGCTCAGTACAGCTTCAGAGGCTGATTTTTCTGTCAGTACAGGGCCCAAAGTTGCAAGACTTTGATGCTGGATTGGTGGTGGAGAGGTGGTGGACCTGCAGCCAAGGGCTGCGCCGCCCAGGATTTAACCCCTGGGAATCAAGGCGTCAGCCCGAAGATGAATAGTGTTCCAGTTATGTTGTCTTTCCCTGTCACATCACCCATTTCTTCCTTTTCCCCATTTTGTTCTACACCCTCGGTATTTCAACTTAAATGTACCTATAAAGGGAGAAGGGAATGAAAACATGTATATAAATGATAATAAATAATAAAAATGTTTTACCCGGACAAGTGACTTTTGTGCATGGACAAGTGAAACGTAAATGTACTTGCCCGAAGGACAAGTGCCTCAAAAAGTTAATGTCAAGCCCTGGTCTGGACACCTTTCCTTTGAGTCCAGATCCTGTCCAACAGTCAAAGCAACAGTTAGGATCTTTGTTTTGTTTCAGGCAACATAAAGGAAAGTGAATTTCCAGGAAGAACATGGATACACTACGCAAAGAAATTGAAAAACTAAAGAAATCGCTAGAGAAGGAAAGAAAACGTGCTGACAAATACACAAAAAGATGTAAGCGCTTACATAAAAATCTAAAATAAATCAAATAAATGAATTAACTAAGACGGGCAGAGTAAGCTCCAAAATCAGAAAACCACTACTCTTTCATGAAGCCTTGATTGAAGACATAAAGAATAAGTACTGTAAAGCAAGAAAAACAAACAACTAATAGCAAAGGTAACAACGGGGAGGATAGTGAGGCTACAAGGTTTTGCCGAAAATGTCCTTGGATTTTCAAAGAAGCGTCGCCATTTTCAGAGTGAAGACCTCTGTTCCACCAGCAGAAATCCCACAAACAGGTTCACTGCTGCTTTCAAGTCCAAAGTCAAAACCTTCTTCACTCAAGATGACAACAGTCGGATAACGACTGGACGAAAACAAGCAATTACCAAAAACAAGGTGAAGAAGCAGAAAAGCAAGAAAATCTCAGATTTGTCATTGAGAAGTTGCATAATTTGGGGGGTCAGATGGCTGAGCGGTTATGGAGTTATTAAATCAGAAGGTTGTTGGTTTGATTCTCGGCCGTGCCAAATGACGTTGTGTCCTTGGGAAAGGCACTTGACCCTACTTGCCTCGGGGAGAATGTCCCTGTACTTACTGTAAGTCGCTCTGGACGAGAGTGTCTGCTAAATGACTAAACGTAATTTGAGGCTCATAGATACTTCAGATCTCGAGAGTTTGACAAAAATTATAACCTGTGACACCTCCAGGAAAATGTGCATGTATGATGAGTGCGAGGAATGCAAAGACAAGACTGTAGTAGAAAAGACCGCTCTTTTACGAAACAAAGTATATGTATTAAACAACCCAGCAGCTGGGCTAAGGAGAACCATTTAAAGATCCTGTAAAGTGGACCTGGAAACGAGTTTTAAGTTCGCCACACCACAGAATAATGTGTTATTAACTACCCATCCAAATTCGAATTAAAAAATAACACCGACAAGTATGTTAAATTAGGCTTTGAAATCGTGAACAAATCAGCAGTCTTCTCTGCTTGAGACTGGGGGGGCGTGTCGCCTGAAGGAGCTGAAGCTCCGCCCCTCGCTGCCTAGTGCCTACCTCCGACCCAGATAATGGACACTATGTCAAGCTGAAAAAAACCGTATAGAATTATAATTTATTTGTTCAATGAGTGAAACATACAGATGTATATAAATGAAATGTTCCCCTGAGCTGTAACAGTAAAAATGGACACCAGAGACAGCAGACAGTGAGCTCTCTAACTAGGCTACTTCTACCACATTAGCTACCATTTCACCAACATACCATCATTCTACACCGAGTAGCCTAATATCAATTTAGCGGTTTGCACTAACTCATAGCAGAGATACCTCTGGAAAAGTTATCTAGTATAATTATAACAAGCACACAGAACTGAGTGATGAACTGCTGGCGGCGGTAGATGGTCCAGGTGCGACCGCAGGATGAACGGCCGGAGGGGCGATGCTCGGTACGGCTCCGCGCTGCAAGAGAAGCCGTATGTTGGTGAACCCCGTCTGTCTCTGGTCCATGTTAAAACTGTCCGCCGTGAAATGGTCAGTGCAGAGGCGGCTGTTGGAGTTTATCCGAAGCTTTCCATGAGCGTGGCTCTTCACAAAATCTATCCACCTATTTTTCCTTTCATTATCAATAGGGAACTTAAATGGCGTTGCAGCGCAGCTGGAGTTCTTGCATCCAGGGAAGATGCAGTCGCGGGTGGTGGGAGACATCCTGAAGCTAGCTAGCTAGCTGATGTAGGCTACAATAACAGTACAGCAGGAGGAGCCATTCAGTGATCTGATGTAGATAGGGCGAAATGATGTAGATAGGGCGAAATGACGTAGATAGGGCATTTTTTGGCTCCGCCCATTAAAACCTGATCTGAAAACGGAAGAGAAACTGTTCTTCGGGTTAACTCCACATTTCAGTGTGACAAAGTGTTAGCGCTTTGCACATGGAATTTACTTTACAGGATCTTTAACCCAGCGGCTGGGTTCGTACTAGGTGGCGTGGATATGTGTAACATAGGACGACAATCTGCATCAGTTTGACAAATAAACACCAAATAAACGCAAATCGTTTGCAGCAGTACATTTATTTCTTACACAAACGTGGGATTTTACTGTAGAAATGTGGCTAGCTGCCTAGCAACTAAATTAACATACAGGCCAAAGTGAGTTGACAGCTAAAAGCTAGCCTCAACCTAGGATAATCTCACCATTCACAGTTGTTGCAAGAAGTTACACTATTTCTCTTTCGTTAATTCCGAACTTGGTTGGATAGAAAACTTTTAATAAATGAACAAAATGTGTCCTGCAGTTGAAAAGACTGTTGACAGAGTTAGTCTATGTTTATATGGCGCAGATAAACCAGCAGTTGGGTTAAAGTGTGCCAGCCGCTGGGTAAGGTACCAGGTGACATGGTGGTGGAAGAGAGGAGGGGACAATCTGCATTGTTAAAACTGTAAGCGAGAATGACCCAGCCACTAACCCAGCGGCTGGGCTGCACAAAAACTACCCAACACCATGGAAATAACCAAACAAAATGACCAAAAAAATAATAATAAATAACCCAGCATTTTTTTTAGTTAAGTGAAAGGAAAACTATACAGTAGTAATATCATTGATTTTCGTAAAGTTCTCATGATTCTGCTTCTTGATCAGACTTGTAGGCTACCCCATTCTGCCAGTTTTCTGACTCTACTGCAATCCCTTAGCTCACACGCTTGTGACTGGTTGTTGCAAAGTATGACGTGTCCAACAATCGTGCATTAGCTAGGAGCATGGGGATCAACTGTTCTGTGCAAGACCGGACAAGCCGGAAATGGAAAGATGGCGCAGTCCGTTTCGCGGACGCCATCTTTAAAAACCTCCGTAGCTTGGTCTAGTTATATAGGTCTATGAGTTGGACCCTATTGGTCCGTTGTGTAGCCTTTTTTCATGTGTTGCCGATTTAAAGTCCTTAGTTTTGGATATATTCGTGCAGTGCCGTGCGGTGATGATGGATTAAAGGTAACCCACACTTTACCTCTCGACGGTCT
Organism: Thaleichthys pacificus; assembly: GCA_023658055.1. NCBI lineage: Eukaryota > Metazoa > Chordata > Actinopteri > Osmeriformes > Osmeridae > Thaleichthys > Thaleichthys pacificus. Next base: position 13,066,273 of record CM042862.1, read on the forward strand.
CCTCGACAGCTTACCCTTGATCTCTTTGCCCCGTGTTGCCTTCTTTCATGTTGATGCCCAGTCTTGCTGCTGTGTTTTGAACGAATGGTGTTCGTCAATGGCAAACGCATTTATTTATCACCATTAAGACCATCAACGTGCACGTTGCTGATAGACAGAAACAAAAGACAAACAGATTCCTGCTTTCATCATAAAACACTTATCTAACAAGCTGGTCGTCCATATTGTCTTGTAGTCTAACGATTGCGTTTTAGCAGCAAACTACGTGGACAATTAAGGCCTAGGCCTATAGCATAATGTTATTATGCTAATAATAATAATGACAAAATTACAACTAAATTTCTTTTGTACATAGGTAGCCTATCCTATTTGCAATTTTGCTAAATTGAAGTATTGTCTATGTAGTCATTTGCTTATTAGACATAAGTATCCCTGCCCACCCGCACGTAAAAACATCGGCAATCGGCATAGAAACCTTGATACTTGCCGATATAAAATATTTCACATATCGCCCAACCCTAGAGCAAACCCACCTGCAACCAATTTCGACAATCAGGGTTCCTATAAGAGAGCCAAGAGTGTCAAGCAGAAGAGGTAGAGCGTTGGACGAGCAAAGGGATCACGAGAGGCAAACACTGACGTTTCGGCAAGTAGAAAACCGTATTATCGCTGTGCTATGTGTAGGCGCAACGGATCATCGGCACGGGCAGGGAGATGAGACTTGAGTCTGGACGGCATCCAAAGAACAGACATCTGAATTTGTTTTCACCCTTCTAGAGGAAGACATTTAGTTTTTTTGTTTGTCATTGTGATGTATTAAAGTGTGCTGTATTGTTGCCATATTTGGGTGTGCTCACGCCTTCGGCGAGCACAACCATTGTTCTCTCACATATATATATATATTTTTTTTAATTATTTTCCCGGATTAATCAATATTTGCGCTACATAGACAACGCCAGTGTCAAAAGGTTTGTGTTGTTTGCGATTACGTTGCTTGTATTTTTATTCAAGTTCCGTTGCACGGTTTAAGTTGAAATTAAGTTTTTGTGGCAAAAAGTGCCTTTTGTCGCCAAAGGGAATCAGTGCAAGCCCAACGTCAACACACGTTAGCAATTACGCATAACTACGACGTGCATAGATGTAGTAAGACTGTTGCGCACAGTAAGCTACTGGCAGCATCATACATTTAAGTAATTCAAGACTTGCATGTACAGTAAGTAATTTCACATTAAACTAGAGAGGGTACAATTTCTGGGGAAATTGTAGGGTGTGCTTGCTTGCGTCGGTTGCAGGTGGGTCTGTCCCTTTAAGTTTTTCTCTTCTAGTGAAATTTTTCAAGCATTTAGCCTACTCATATTGCGTAATTCATAATAAAAAAAACGTTGAAACGACTGTAACAACGCTGTCACCGGCAGTATTTCAGATGGAATCGCGATTCAAACAGTACCATCTGCCTACTGAAAATATGCCCCCAAAAACGTAAATAAGCTTGACATCTATTTAGGGAGAATTGGCAAATTCAAAAGAGGTTTGCTACGAGCAAGCTAGTTATGGTGGCTAGCCAAACTGTGAGGGGATTGTTTGAAAGCGCCGGAAATGAGAATGTTTCTTTTGACATAAAGTTTAGGCTGTGGCACTGAAGCCAGCGACGTACCACACAAGCTTGAGTTTAATACATTATTTAATGTTACATTACTTACTGTACATGCAAGTCTTGATTTGCTTAAATGTACATGTATGATGCTGTTAGTACACCACGGCACGATACTCGCTGTATCGTGCAACATCTATGCACGTTGTATCCATGCGTTGTTGCTAACGTGTGCTGACGCTGTGATGTAGGCTAGCACTGAGTACCCTTTGTTGACAAAAGGCACTTTTTGCCACAAAAACTTAAGTTCAGCCTAAACCGTGCAACGGAACGTAAATCCCAATAGAAGCAACGCAATCAAGACCAAGACGAACATTTTGACACCGCCGTTTTCTATGTAGTCCAAATATTGACTGATCCTTAGGGGTGGGAAAATAATAATAATAAGATATATGTGAGAGAACAATGGTTGTGCTCGCCGAAGGCGTGAGCACACCCAATAATGTATTTAAACTCAAGCTTGTGTGGTGTGTCGCTGTCTTCAATGCCACAGCCTAAACTTCCGGCGCATTCAAACACTCCCCTTAAGTTTGGCTAGCAACAGCAGCTAGGCTAGCTTAGCACAATTTACCGAGGTCAGCTTCTCCACCGTGCAGGGCTCTAGTCTAAGATCAAATGGTCGTATTTGGCATTGTTAATGACAATGATCGCTTCCAGCAAACCTCTTTTGAATTAGCCATTTCCCCCTAAATAAATGTCAAGCTTATTTACGTTTTTTGGGGGCATATTTTCAGTTAGCAGATGGTACTGTTTCAATCGCTATTCTATCTAATACTGCCGGTGTTACGTCCCAACTGGTTCCCAATTTAACTGCATGAAGTGTGATTCGATCGCACTAGAGCAAAAATAAGTGCGCACCAAAGTCCGTTGATTTACACCGCGAGCTATACCAGCTCACAAAATTGAGCAAAATCGTTACATATTTGTTAACTACGTTGGCCTTCAGGTAACATTTTGATTTGGCTTCTTCTGAATCAACTGGTTCCCATAGACACTACCCAAATGTAGGCTACTATGCATGTATTTGGGGTTGTTTCGAGGCAATAGCCGTATTTTCCATGACATCACAGCTCCTTCTTAGCCTGGCTCTGCCCTCCTACGTACTTCCGCTCAATTTGGATTTTGCTTCTGTACAAGGTCTGGCCATTCGGTACGTAAGTCAGATTTTCGGCGATGAAGCAGCCAAAACAGGAAGTGAGATCATATCTCATGAAATATTTGCTGAATTGACATCAAACGTGGTACAGGTGCTCGGGACCCTGTTCCAAAGAGGTCCACAAAAGGTTGTGTCATCTAACAGCTAGGGGGCGATCCCGTGTCTGACACATGTTAACATGTGACACCAGCTGAATTGATGCGGCTGCCATTTTGAATGAATGAATACAAGTTTTTTCCCTACTCCTACAAAATGTATCCAATATTCACCAAATTTGGCACAGATTATCTTCAGACAACAATCAGCTTGACATGTCAAAATAGGACTGAATTACAGCTGTTTAAACTTGGGCCAAATCTGACAACCGCTTGCCACACAAAAAACTGCTTATATTTTTACACAGTAACTGAACACAGTAATTTCCAGCACTGAGAATAGCTCACTAGGATAAGTTGGTGTCCTGGCAAACGCAACATCAGAGGTTCGAATCCAGCCAAAGCCAACAAGCCTGTCATGTCACTGGTTATCTGTTTACACTATCAAACCTCGCCTCACTCTATCAAAATTATTTTTTATGATTTTCAAAAGCGTTTGTCCGGTACAACCAATCGAAAACGGCAGCAGGGCCGCCAAACAGAAAGTTACATTTAGTCATTTAGCAGACGCTCTTGAGACATATCTCAGCACATCTTTGATGGATTCACACCAAACTTGCTGCATGTACTCGGAACCCTCTTCTGAGGATGTCGAAAGTTGCTTCTGGGTCATCTGACCTGCTTGGCCACCCCATTGCTGCTTGCAGCTATATTTTCAAATGTGGTTCTTAATGAATGAATGCAATATGAGTGGGCTAAATGCTTGAAAATATCACTACTGTAGAAGGGGAAAACTTAAGGTGACGTTTAAGTCATAGGTTAGGTTCATTCTACATAACATTTAGTCATTTAGCAGACGCCCGTATCCAGAGCGACTTACAGTAAGTACAGGGACATGCTACACTTCACTTTTTGTATTTTGAATTGTACATGAGCAGCAACAAATGTAGGCTATGCTTTTAAATCTATGCAATCTTCATAAATAATAAGTAGGCATTTTAATATAAAATATACAGAAATATCAGTTGTAAAAATTACAGTTAATAAACGGACCCATCTGCAACCGATGCAAGCAAGCACACCCTACAATTTCCCCAGAAATTGTGTCTAGTTTAATGTATTTTTTTACATTCACTTTTCAGTGTTTCCCACAGAATGTGAGGAACGTTGTAAACCAGACGTTGTAAAAATTAGGGGCTCAGCCCAAAATCTATGTCCTACGGTTAGGTGTGAGTATAGATGGGGACTTCAACAAGTAATGCGAGCGCGCGTTTTTTGTTGCATTAATTTGAGCGCAAACATTTGAGCTTTACGTAATATAAACATTAGCCATTAAACATTAGACTCATATTGCGCATTTATTCAGAGCGTGCACGGTTGTAGTGAGAGAGAGAGAACATGAGTGTGGCAAGAAGGGGCTGAGCGCATCAATGCGCTGTGAGCAGCTCTGCAATGAAATGCTTTACTTGAATTAGTTTAATTAGTCAAACGGGCTAAAGTGGTTCCATAAAGGCCAATTTCAGCTCACACACTCTTACTAATTTAAGTAGTCAAGCTAATTGCGTGTGCACCCTATTCTTAAGCAGCCCAAGAGGTAAAACATGGATCATATAATCCACCATGGCAAAAAGCAATGCACACGGCCACGTGTGCATTGCAAGAACGTTCCCTTTAAGCCGGGTACTATGAGAAGCTCCCTCATCCACCGCTTCATCAAAATAAAATGACACGCCATGATTGACGTGAACGATAGGCTACGTAGGTCGAGGTCCTTTTTTAGACCTTGACTTCATTGATTAATAAACAGACACCCTCTAAACACATCTAAATTGACGTTTTTGGCATTGTTTTAAATAAATAGCCTACTATTAATGAATACATTATCCAGTAGCCTAATTTTTTTATATGGTTTTTGTGTCGGGAAAATGGAGGATAGATGTATGGATTTAGGTTCGTTTTGCAATTGAAGGCTACAGTTAACAATTATATAGCTATGATAATTATACTTGGATAATTTAGATTGAGATATAGGCCTATGCCTGATGCCTAAACATTTGAAATCACAAACTACCATATAGCCATACGTTTAACGTGGCTATGGTGTGTATTGTTCATTTGTTCATCATTGTTTAATGCATTAGGCTAAATGTTGTGTAGTCTATGTAGGCTATTCAAGTTGATTTTCTATAAATGTAGCCAGGGCTTGACATCAGCACCTGCCTACCCCGCCAAATACGGGTAGAATTTGGCTGTGGCGGGTGTGGAAGAAATTGGGATTTCCTCTGTGCTTACATTATTCACTAATCAATATAACTAGTCATTGGATACTAGTTAGTACATTCTCATGTAAGCTTGCTATTAATAAGAGTATATTGTGTCTATGTGTCAGGTTAATGGATGTTCGGGGTCAGGAGAAAGTACTGGCTAAACGTTTCCTTGTCATGACTACAAGGATAACTCCAACTATGAACTCTTTAGAGTGAGAGTTCATGAGTTGGGAGCAGTGAATCTTTATCTCTGAGAGTGTTGTAAGGTCATTCCTGCCTGACTGTCACAATCTATGTTTACATTCTTGTCCCCTATAAAAGATGGTCCTCCGGCTTGCAGAGCAGTGAGAGACCTGGTTGAGACCTAAGCTTGGTGTTGTGTTGTCATTTATTGTCAGAGGTCTGGTTTTCTCTCCCAATCTGCAGATTGATAAATACTTATTCAAATCCAGAACTCAACTGAATTGAGTCACTCCGTTTATGAAGAGACGGACAAAACACAGGTAAAGCAGTCACTCTTACTAGCCACTTTGGCGGGTGGAATTCTATATATCTCTGTATTTTTTTGATTGTAGTCTTCTCAAAACACATCTAAAGCAGGGCTCTCAAGCCTCATGCATTGACCGTGAGACACACGCATTTCAACCAGTTCATACACTCACACGCCACACCTTGTATTTCTCACGCTGAGAAGGCAACGGCAACCAAGATGTCCTGCTAACGTATACATTAATGGACGAGGCGCAGGCACACGGAGTGAAGTTTCCTGCCGCCAGCACGTATCGTTTTCCCGTGTTAAACAGTCTCCGCCACCGTATGTTCGTTACTAGGTAAGCAACATAGACGCGCAAACACACATGACTGAGAAGGTAAGTTGAAAGAAAGCTTGTCTAACATTTTTTATATTTACTCCAGAGAGGCTAGAACATTTGGTAATATAGCCCATTTTTGGCTAATGAAATTGCTCAGTGGCTAATAACTTTGGAAAGCCACTAGCCACAGTGGCTGGTGAGCAAAAATTTTAATGTCAAGCGCTGAATGTAGCCTACATATTGAACTGATGAGAATAAGAAAATGAGAATGTCCGTGGTAAATCATCGTTTTCCCATTGGGTCAGTGTTACAGGAACGTCTGATTAAGCAACAACATGGTCTAAGCCTGACAATTAGCCTGCCCCGGACCAGGCTAGTTTCGAAGCATAAGTTACCATAGTAACTGAGTTCGAACTACGTTGAGCTAGCTTTATGGAACCGAATGAACTAGAAATGAGTCCGACTAACTAACATAAGTCTGGCTTATTCGGTAAACTCGCTTTAAGGAACAGGCCTCAGGTTTATAACGACTTACGTCGTTATAAACGTCTTATTTACAAGATTCGACTGGCAACACTAATTAATTTAACACTGCAAAATCAAAATGATCTATATTATATATATATATGTACACAATCTGAACCATGGTGTTTGTCATGAAGTACTCTTAGACAGATAAAGGAGAAAAAAAGGTCTAATTGTCTTTTTGGGTAATAAAAATAAATAAAAGGTTTTACCAGGTTCAATGAAAAGCCATTAGACTGATAATATGTACCAGGAACAAAATGGTTGCTGAGGATGATATGTGATTTAATGACTCGATAACCCATCTCAATTACCCCCCCTCCCTCCCCCCTTACAGTGTACCAAGAGGGTTGGATCCAATTCCAGCTAGTTCTGAATCAGTAGGAACGAAGGATCCAGAACCTGTTGAGATGGCCCGAACGGGTGTGGCGACAACTTTCCACAATTCCTGCAAAAAACAGCAGCCGCAGCAATTAGTTGGAAGGTTATGCGTCTTACAGGATTTTGTGTTGTTTCTAAACACATTATAAATGTTAGAAATGTATTGCTTCAACACATTACAATACAACATTACACTGATTGTTTGAAGAGCCAGCTCACAATCACCACGACACTGCAGTGAACATTTTACACTGGGTAGATTACAAACCTTCATCCATTTTTATTGTAGCGGTATTTGACAGATGAGAGAGGTGTAGCTTTCCCACGAGTGGCCATGGTTTCAGCGCTCTAAGCGGACCAGTGCTTGATAGCAGAGAATACTGCTTATTTTTCAAGATTTTGATAACTTATTTTATTTACTTGGCGATCCTTCAAATTTGGCTGGGTGGTTAGTAACACATTTTTCTGTGGTGTGACTAACTCTTAACACATTAACTACCGGTCAAAAGGTTTATAACACCCCCAGAAGGGGCAGCCAAAAGACAAATCGTCCTCAGCCTTTGCTAGAAAGGAACCCAGGACTAGGGCTGGGCAGTACGGCCTAAAATGTTTATCCTGGTATAATTCGTAAGCACTGACGGTAACGGTATATATCACAATATATTAGTTATTCTTAAAATGTCATGACAATGCAATCCGCACCACAGTGGCTAATCTACCGCACTCGGACAGATTTGAATTGGGTAACTCCGTAAGGCATGAGTTGAATTTTCCAACTTTTGCAGTGCTTTGCCACGGAAGAGCGACTTTAGCGTTCAACAGTAGCCTACGTTTATGGGATCGCAAGAAAACTCTGTTAAATATATTCGCGCACATGCATGTCTTTCAGGTGGTGAAAAAGATTGCTAGTGTTCCCACCTTTGGCTAGCACAATTCAACGACACAATTTACAGAGTAGGCTACTGTTGGTTGCAGAACTTAAACCAAACCATTTCCAAACGACAGAAGAGGCCCCCTTTTTATACCAATTTTTCATCCGGCAAATCAACCCCACTGGCTTTATTTTCAGACATTGTTAACGCTTGCTTACACATGCCAACAAAAGCAGTTTACTCCAATGAATGTTTGCTTCCTCTGGAGTTGCGCTAGCTTGTTTGTTGACTTTCATTAGCTGGCACAATGCGTGCAGCGTCCATGCTTAAATGTTTTTTTTTGTAAGATACAAATTTGAACTAGCCCACTAGGCGGTATCACTTGACTTATATTTTATACCAAACAGAAACACTTTACTTAATACATTTATTAATATATTGTGATATCCATGATATGGCAAAATCAACTCCCAAGCCAAGGAACTGACCAATGAACTGTCTTACCTGTACGAAGACAGTCCCTTTTCTTTAGATTATAAAAACTAGCGACAAACGGTCGCAGACACTTCTCCTATAAATTAACTTGGCTGGTGTATGTACAACACTGCCAAATAGATTTTAACAAAAGGAAGTACTTCAAGACCGACTGAATAACCAACTCAGTCTCACTGGATTCAAAGGAATTCTTTGACGAAAGGACTTTTGATCAAATTACACGGACACGTTTAAATACGGACTCCGCTTTGGACCCACAGCTTCAACACACCGACAAAAGTAATTGCGACTAGCCATATTTCTTACTCGTGACATTGGCATGAAGTGATTTGTGTGTGTGTTTGACTAGACCACACGTAAAACGGACTATTTTTACCACTAGACTCTTACTCCAGTTATTAGCCTAGACTGGCAGGCCTGATTCTTCTTCCCTATTCCCGCTCTTTTCACCTTTCCATTGTTCAAATTGTTCATTTTGTTATCCAACTCTAAAACTAACAATAACGATATTCAGTACTGTTCATAATATTTCCATTCACTTCAATAAATCATTGTGTATAATTTGTTCCTTCATGATATCTAATCTGCTCTACTCTCAGAACGAATTAATTCCTTCAGAATACTGATTATTACATAATAACCGTAAGATTTCCTTGGTTGCTAAACCAAATATCAAGGTGGTGCCTGGTGGTGGTGGTGTTGGGGGGGGGGTCAGATGGCTGAGCGGTTAGAGAAGCAGGCTATTAATCAGAAGATTGCTGGTTCGATTCCTGGCCGTGCATCAACAAAGATTGGGACACCTTTAGGAATTGTTAGCATCAACTTTCAAGGCTTTAATTTACTTCCACTTCTGCAGAAGAGCTGCAAGTTGTTAACTCCATTACTTGTTCCCCTTTTTCTTTTTCGCATTACTATAATGAACATTATTTTTCAGTTTCTGGTGACCTAAATGTCTTTTTTCTGTCAGTTTACCGTGTACTTTTCTACCATTTCAGGTTATTCACTGGACTTGAACTGCTTAAATCTCAATAAAAACTGGAAGAATTGGGTTGTCCTAAAACTTTTGACCGGTAGTGTATGTATTTTATACTTTACACAGACTTTCAGGGAAGACATGCATTTCAAAAGGAATGCAATGGGCCACCTATCAATCAGGTTGAGGAATGACTCCTTATAACAGCTCTCAAATTTTTTATGTAATGAATAAAGCCAAGTGTTAGGGTGTGTGTCCATGCATTCCTTGGGTTTGGGGCTAGCTGTAGTGTAAGTAAGTATATAAGTAAGTATGCTCTGTATGTGTGTTTTGTTTCCCTCACCAGCTGCTCTATGCGTTCATACTGCAGGTGCTGTGGAAAGGCGGGAGCAACCTGCTGCACTTTGAAACTCGTCCGTCCACCCATCATTTCCTGCATCTCTGACAGACAGTGACGGAAGTGGTCGTAGGCCTCGCATGACACGTCCATGTGCCTCAGTGTGAAATTCAGCCTGGGTAAAGCATACACAGACATGCACGCGCACACTCACACAATTGTACACCCACACAGTTTATAAAAAGATGCAGACATTACCACAGGGGACATAACTCATTAATCTTTGTACCTTGTATCTGTAAATCGAAAATAATTATCTGAAATCTGTGAATTGTAAAATCAGTTGCCTTCACATTCTCTCTGGACTATTGTGGCTACAGTGACTGGACAAGAACGTCTTCCCACTGTTAGGAACTAGTTTTGCCTGAGGTTAGGCTGTCATACCTTGAGACTACAGTATTTCTAGCAAATGCTGTCCAGTATTTTCCACAGTATTTCACTGTCTACTACCGTCTGATGTATCTAAAATGTCTCTCTCTTTATGAAAGAGTAGTCAACAAAAGACAAGGAATGGTAAAGAAGTCAACTACCTTGGTAACACTTTAGAATAATGGTCCGTTGTTAACGAGTAGTTATGCAGGAAGTAATAGGTAGTACTACATTAACACCGAATTTAATACTATTAACTAATATGGAACCAAGGTTAACTAAGCAGTAAGTAATAGCTAATTTACTACAAAGGTAGTTCCTTGGTAGGTATTTGGTTATTACTAAATCAGGCATGAAAACGGGTCAGGGGTGAAAAAGGTGAGAAGGATATTACCCCTCTAAGGGGGTCCGGGTGCATGCTCCCCCATAAGAAACATTTAAATATTCCATATTTTAAAGCATCAATCTGATGCATTTTGAGATACTTATTTTGCCAACCTGGGGAGAGCTGGAGAAACGTAACTTTAAGCCATGAGTCAAAAAGTATTATGGCCTCCTTACTAAGTATTATGCAAGCCATTTCATGCCAGCCTGTCACTGGGTCTAACATTTACAGTATATGAGGCACAATGTGGTAAGGGCACCACAAATGGCTTAATGCATAACCCCCACAAGAGATGGTGGACATGCTGTAACTTAACTTGTCTACTCTTCCATCATGATTGATAGCCAATACAAGTACCAGCGTACTTTAAAGTCAAAATGCGTATCCGCTACACAAATTGCGTACAGGTTGGCAGGTATGCTTATTGATAGAACGACAGGGACGGACTGGGAGTAAAAATAGGGCCTGGACTTTGATCCACACCGGCCCACCAGACCCGTCCCGTATACGCCACCACAGCGAGCGCCATGCTAATGCATGCAAATTCTGCCTGATGTGATGCTAGTTAGGGACTTCCATGCTTAATGCGAGCGCGCTTAGCGCGCGAGCAAATTTGATCTGATTTGAGTCAGATTTGAGCAAAAAATAGTTTTTGGAGCTTGAAACAAACAAACATAGCCGTTTGTCCAATTGGTAAAACGTTCTCTAGTGAAAGTAATTACGTTTACGTTTCTTAGCCTGGTTTTCCATCTTTATATTGTCTCAAATTAGCTTTCGATCTGTCAGTGTCACTGTTGTGTGTAAGCGGCACTAAGGGCTGCATACGTTCATTTGGAATTTTCCACCGGAGCTTTAGCTAGCTGGCTAACGTTGCGTTCTCTCCTGCTGTGTTCAATGACTCAATTCATCAAGCTGTAGCTAACGTTAGCTACGTCTATGTCAACAGAGCTCCTGGGTAACTTAACTTAGATATACCAGAAAATATAAAAATGATTGAAACCATCATTCACCAAATTCAGTCAGGTAAATCGCGAGGCCAGTGCTTTCAGCTTCTGATGGTGGTCTGCACTGGTGATGCAAGGCCCTTCGCGTTAATATTTCCATGCACTCGCGCTCCCTTCTGACACGCGCACCTGTTCGCAGTTCACTGAATGAATATACCCCCCCCCCCTCCCAAACAATTTCTCATCGAATCTACACGATTCACGTAGGTCACCTATTTTGGTTTCAAAACGGCGAATTTCGCCGAAAGGTGAGGGATTTTCATGTCTGCTAAATACATATATCCTCATTGAGAACTACTTGTGAACTATGACCAATTAAGAAAGAATAACCAATTAATTACTAATCACAAAAGTAACTTGTCTAAAAAGTGAACAATTCAGGTTTTTTTACTCTGAACATGGTCATAACTTTTCAGAAGCTTGTGCCTCAAATGGGTTCTTTGTGGAAACCAGTTTATGAATATTATATCCCCCCAAATACGTTAGCTACAGGTTGAGATTGTGACAACTCTTACCAAAGGATGGACGTATGTTCTCTGTTTATTTCCAACTTAAACATGGTATATTGCATCCTGCATTTATGTTGCGATAAGCGCAAAACCACATCTTCCAGATTACAATGCTTGTTAGAATATCACTAGTGCCTCACAGAAATGTATGCCTGTACCGTATGTGTATACATATTATTAAAAAAATTTAGGAGTCACAATGGACCCAGACCTTTCGTTTGAGTACCATATTAAGCAAATCACCAGAACTGCATTTTTCCATCTACGTAATATTGCCAAAATACGAAAATTCCTCTCAAAGGATGATGCTGAAAAACTAATACATGCATTTGTTACGTCCCGATTGGACTACTGCAATGTTTTATTCTCTGGCCTCCCAATTACCTACCTAAAAAATTTACAGCGGGTGCAGAATGCTGCTGCTAGACTACTGACTAGAACAAGAAAGTTTGATCACATAACATCTACTCTCGTCTCTCTACACTGGCTCCCTATCCAAGCAAGAGCTGACTTCAAAGTTCTACTACTAACCTACAAATCTCTGCATGGATTGGCTCCACTGTACCTCTCCGGTCTCCTTGCACCCTATTGCCCGGCAAGGACACTTAGATCTCAAGATGCCGGCTATCTGGTGGTTCCCAAAATTAAGAAAAAAACAGCTGGAGGTAGGGCGTTCTCATATAGAGCACCTCTTCTCTGGAACAAATTACCTGTCTCAATCAAGGAGTCTGATACTGTTTCGACATTTAAAATTAGGTTAAAAACGTTCCTGTTTAGTCAATTCTACGATTGCTAAAGGTAAGTATGTTGGTTGGAGACAACGGGGGACGGGTTGTTTTCATCCTTATTCGTATAAGTATAACTTATTTTAGAGTTCTCTCTCCTGGAACAGATTTCATGTTCCAACCGAGGGGGGCTGTCGCTGTCTTGGTGTGTGGGGCTGCATCAAATATCCCTCTTTGCTCAGTTAAATTGCTGCACTAGTCCACACTTGACCGGTGGGGATCTCACCTCATTCTATTATGACTGTAACTGTTAGCTGCTCCTGGCATTCTCTAATCCCTGCTCTCCTCTCTCTGTGTGTGTGTGTGTGTCCCCCTTCCCCCCCCACCACACACATCCCTTGTGGTGTGGGGGGTTTGAGCTGTCAGCACCTGCCTGGTCGTCGGTCGGCCAACGCTGGACCTGGTCGCGAGTCTCCCGGTCCTGTCCTACATCTATAAAGATTGAACAATCGATTTTTGTGTTTAAAAACCCATTGACACTGTATGACTATGTTAAGCCTGTGTTCTGCTCCTCTCTCTCACCAACCGTCTCTGGAGGAGGGGATCCCTCTCTGAATTGCTCCTCCCAAGGTTTCTTCCATTTTTTCTCCTGCTGAGAGTTTTTCTGGGAGTTTTTCCTTGTCTTCCTTGAGGGTTTAGGTTGGTTGAGGGGCAGTTCTAGGGGCGTATGTGAAGCCCTCTGTGACATGCTTGCGTGTAAAAAGGGCTATACAAATAAATTTGATTTGATTTGATACATATAAAATTAGACTTGTGAAAACCAGTATAACTCCTCACTAATTACTCAAGCATTACCTTGTCATCCTGCAGGAACTACTTGTGATGTGGACCATTATTTTAAAGTGACAAACATGTTAACTCCTCACTAATTACTCAAGCATTACCTTGTCATCCTGCAGGAACTACTTGTGATGTGGACCATTATTTTAAAGTGACAAACATGTTAACTCCTCACTAATTACTCAAGCATTACCTTGTCATCCTGCAGGAACTACCTGTGATGTGGACCATTATTTTAAAGTGACAAACATGTTAACTCCTCACTAATTACTCAAGCGTTACCTTCTCATCCCGCAGTAACTGTAATCTGGACCATTATTTCAAAGTGAAAAACATGTTACCTCGCAAGATCTACAACATAAAACAACTGCAGATTGGGTAACATTTTTAAAAAATTATATGCACTGGAAGATTTCCATGAAATCGTAAAAGAAAATCCTACATAATGCAAAAATGCACATGGGCATGCAAGAATAAAGCACTTTGTAAAATATGTCTGAAAGAAACATTCTTTATTTGGCCCAATGATGAAACCTAGAATTTAAACAAAAATTCGGTATTTTTTTAATGAAACATTCAACACATTCAACAAACGGAGTCAAACATAATGGCTAAATAAGTATTAAAGGTCACATGACATGCTGTTTTTGGATGCTTTTATATAGGCCTTAGTGGTCCCCTAATACTGTATCAGAAGTCTCTTTCCCGAAATTCAGCCTTGGTGCAGAATTACAGCCACTACTAGGAGTCCCACAAGGAGCTTTCCTCAGAACGCGTTGTTTTGGTGTCTGTAGCTTTAAATGCTAATGAGGAGCGGAGGGGCGGCACCATGCGCTAATGTTTACAACGGATGTATCGCAATGGCTGTAACCCCGTTGCTGTAAAATACCTCGAATTTGCCCATTCTCATCTGATAACCCTGGTTTGCAGAGGTACACACTCAGTCATTTCAATGAGGGGAAAGGTGGATATCGCGCGCGCCATAACACCAACAGCAGAACGTTTATCCAAATAACAAAGAAGTGTACAACACTCACGTACAGCATATGTATTCACACTTATACTTGATGCTATCTACCTTTCCATAGCGACAGTAACTCAGCTGTTAGCTGCAGAGCTAATGTTACAGCCACATTCTAAGGGTAGCAAGCTAGGTAACCATATACAGTAAAGCTACAAAATGATATAGCGTTAGTTAACTTACTTGTCCGAGGTTAGTAGCTGGACGAAGGAGAGTTAGTACTGATCCAGAATTTAATTTCAGCAAGGCCAGTTTTGTATTAGCTCAAGTTGAGGAAACAGTCGTGGCTGAAGTGTTTGGCGCAGACATACAAAACAAATGCGCCTACAACAGAAATTGTGTAGGCGCATTTTCAGCGAAAATAAAATTAAGATACTGATTGTTTAGAGGCTCGGATGACGGAACTACAAAAAGACTTGTGTGTTGATTTGTACATCCAAGCACTGAGCAACTGTTATGCTTCGTTCGTTTGCTAGCCATGGCATGATGTCTCTGCAGGAAAACACAATATTGCACTCGCCCTTGCACAATCGTAGCTCAATTCCTCATTGGCGGGCCAGATTATCTGGGCGGGCACAGCAGAGAGAAGGGCGGTAGCCTGGCTCCTTGTTACGTCAATAAGAGGAGATTTTCAAACCGAGCATTTGAGCCTTCATTTTCTCAAAGGCGGAGAAGAACACCCAGGGCTTGGTTTACACCTATCGAAAATTCTAGCCACTGGGGGACCAAAGGCAGGCTAGGGGAACTCATATTAATGTTAAATAACCTCCTAAAGTGAAGTTTTCATGTCATGTGACCTTTAAGTAAGTAATGCTACATGGATAACCCTAACCCAAACCAACGTATGAGTCCTGTACTCACTCTATGAGTCTAGCATTGGCCACTAATACGAAATACAACAGCAACGCAATTCCAAAGGGATGAAAATGATGAAGGAAGAAATAACAAATGGCCCAATTCAGAGAACAGGAACATGGCCCAAAACGCTAGCTACAGTTGTTGCTAGCTGTAAAGCCAGGCTAGCTGTCGACTAGCTTGTAAAAAGTCCCATTCATACAAACTGTATATTATTGCAATCGAAATTCGCACTAATTCCACAATTCGAAATTCGCACCAATTCTAGCCTACAATTCGAAATTCTAGTGAAATTCACCTAGTCGTTATCTAAGGGATTATGTTAGCCAAATACTGGATATTTACCATTCATAAAAATGTGCCAAATGATTTCGCGCTGCAAACTCACTAATTGACGTTGCACCAGAGTATAGGTATAGGGAAAACATGACATGGACTTCAGGACAAACAGGTTTCGGTAAACCAAGTCGACTGGATTTGGAAAATGGACCGGTCTGGATTTGATATTTTCTGAGCTGCAGAAAGACGTAATAGCAGTCACATCGAAATTGCCCGCATAATCATACAGTATGATCAAATATTGGGGAGGACGTGTCCCATAATCATACAGTATGATCAAATATTGGGGGGAACATAACGTTAATATTCATAAACTGGTTTCCACAAATAATTCATTTGAGGCACAAGCTTCTGAAATGTTATGACCATGTTAAGAGTAAAAAACCCACAATTGTTCACTTTATAGACATTACTTTTGTGATTAGTAATTCATTGGTTATTCTTTCTTAATTGGTCATAGTTCACAAGTAGTTCCCAATGAGGATATATTTATTTAGTAATAACCAAATACCTACCAAGGAACTACCTTTGTAGTAAATTAGCTATTACTTACTGCTTAGTTAATCTTGGTTCCATAATAGTTAATAGTATTAAATTCGGTGTTAATGTAGTACTACCTATTACTTCCTGCATAACTACTCGTTAACAACGGACCATTATTCTAAAGTGTTACCACTACCTTTTTACAGTCCTACTGACCTTTTCTCTATAGCCACGTAGACTGTGCAGGCTTGGTGGAAGTTATCACAGAGTCTGTAAACAGTCTTGAAAAACCCATCGGTCAGGTCATCATCGTAACACACTGAGGACAGGCAAGAAAAAATAAACTAATCAAGGATTAAACAATCCCACAATACAATGCATTGCGTCCACGCTTTCGGCAAAGGCAATCTGGACATCCAGTCTCCCTGATACCACTAAAAGATAGTCATCTAGCTAAAAACCATAGTCATTTAGGATCTCCTTGTTCTGGAGGCCGGAAGACTGGTGTGTCAACTTTTGTTGGGCCCAGACTCCATCTTACCATCGGCAGCAATTATGAAGGTAGTATTGTCATAGAGATCAGCTACTTCCTCCTCTGTCCATCCGAATTCGGTGTCGCCATCTGAGAAATAAGGGATGGAAAGAGGTGTTAAGGACAAGAGAGGATGAAATGTGTGTGTTTCCGAAGCAGAGTAAGGGAGAAATGAAGTAAAAGAGAAAATGACAGCGAGACATGTCTCTGTGTGTGTGCGTGGTGTGCCTGTGTATGTGTGTGTAATGGAGACTCCTGCCCACCTGTGCACAGATCGTGCCGGAGCCAGTCCAGCTCCCTCACTCTCATATCTCCACCTGTTCCAGAGTCAAGAAAGCGAAAAACACTGTCTCATGGGAAAAAACATCACATCATCAGCAACAGTAATGATTATTTCAGTTTTAAACCCACAGTCCCATAAAGTAGGCTATATCCTGTCCTGCATATATTCACTATTATACTTTTTTGCATCACGGTGTTACCTTCTTCCCGATATTGCGGTACAAAAAGTTCAGTAAAAATCTCCAACACTCCTAATCACTGCTGAACATTGCATGAACTGTCCTTTGACATTCCCTTACCTGTTGGCTCTAAAAGGTGTTGGTTCAATGTCATATTCCTCTGACACATGCTCAGCAGGTCATCCCCGATATCTGCCGCACAAGGTTAGATGTGAGACATTTGGCCAAACAAGGGCTATACAACTAAAATAGTTAGTTGTTTAGTTAGTTTAAAATTGTATTTTGTTCGACAATTTACAATGATGTTTATTCTAGGTCAATATAAAATAAAAAAATTGGTAAAGTCTTGTGAAATGTTATAGAAAATAACGAGAGGTTGGAGGAATCACTTTCAGGGCTACATTGCCTGGAGATAGTTAACAGGGCTGCGTTTCCCGAAAGCGTCGTAAGCCTAAATTGATCGTAGAATCCATCGTACGACAAATCTTAGTTTTACGGGCTGTTCCCAAAGCCATCGTAGCTTAAGTGTCTCTTGAAAATTCGTAGCTTTTAAAAGCGCATAGATTAGCCTACTTCTTACGAGCATGTTTGGGAAACGCACGTAAGAAATATTGTTTAATTTTTTGCCCGATCGTTGCTACGATCCATCGTTATCGGGAAACGCAGCCCTTGTCATTGCTTTTTATTTTCCTCTTAAAAAGACCATCTAGATTGATATTATGGGAAAATGTCTTTACATGACGGAAAAGCGTCTTATTATTCAGATCACCACATTCGACCGCTCAGCCAACACTTGCCTCTTTTGCCACAGTTATGCGCTGAGGTGAGAACGTTATGCAAGATGTTAAAATGCCAACATCTCACCCTCTATCAAGCAGTGCAAGTTTTGGAGCAGTACACAGTCCCCCTTATTTCAGGGGATCAAATATAAATTGGACAAATGTACATAATAATGGATACAAGTTCCAAGCCTTCTATGTACTTCTTTCTTCTCATCATTCTCGTACAGGTGATTAGTTTAATCTGTCCAAAGAATGCTGTTCCAGTACTGCCTTTAAAAAATGTTTGGGGGCAAAGACACGATTCTGGCCTTTCCATTCTTGAGGCTTATGAATTGTTTGCACCTTGTGGTGAGCCCTCTGTATTTGCTCTTGTGAAGTCTTCTCTTTATGGTAGACTTGGATAATGACCACCTCCGGGAGAGTGTTCTTCACTTGTTGGGTGCTGTGAATTTTTTTTCTCTTCCCAATGGACAGGATCCTGTGATCATCCACCACTGTTGTCTTCTGTGGACGTCCAAGTCTTTTTGTGTAGCCGAGCTCATCAGTGCATTATTTTTTTCCTCAATGTACCAAACTGTTGATTTGGCTACTCCTAATATTCCAGCTATCTATCTAATGGGTTTTCTTTGGTTGTTTGTTTTTTGCAGCCTAAGGATGGCCTGTTTCACTTGCTTTGAGAGATCTTTTAACAAAGGAATAACCCAAACCAGTCCATGAAACAGCTTTTGAGTCTATTGTACTACAATTGCTTTTGGTCATTTGAAAAAGAGGAGGATACATACTAAAGTTCTGTAATTGCTAAACCATTCCTCCAATTTGGATGTGGATACCCTCAAATCAAAGCTGAGAGACTGCAAGTCCATATGCATTGTTAAACTGTAACTTGAATCTTGATTCCGATTCCAATAATATTTGTAGAGAAGAAATTTAAGACTATAATGTTCTGTTTTTCTGATTCTGATATATCCATATAATCAATATCCATTGATATTTCTGTGAAAAACTAAACATGTCCCACTTTCTGTATTTATTCAACAACATTTGTAGGCCTATTATCTTATCCAGTACTATAACACTATATAGGCAAACTGCAAAAAGCATCAGAAATTGATGTCAAACTATGAGATGGAAAGAAATACGAGGGAGAGGTTGCCTAACCTGCAATTTCTATTTCTGGGAAAATTATTAAGTTACTTGCAGGTCGCCCCATTTGCGCGTAGTGTCCGTCCATTTCGACGTCGGAAGACAACGTTAAAACAACGCCTTAATGGAGAGGCAATAAACGTTTTGGGTTTAGCCTGAGCTGTAAAGTCAACCAATCAGCCTGTAGCTATGTGTAAGGCTCAACCGGGGGAGTACAAGCGACAGTGCGGAAGAAGAAAATCTCTTGCAAATTAGCAATTTTACCACCAAGGGATTGTAATACCCTTCGTAATAAATTTTGATACCGAAATAAGGAATTAAAATGCGCGTATCGGATCCATGGTTCTGGGAAATTTGAAACCGGTTCTAAAATGAAACCGGTTCTCGATACCCAACCCTAGTAAACAGCCAAAACAAACGTAACTTGTGTCAGTGAGTTGGCTATGGTAATTTCTCAGTCTTTACAGATTGTGAATGTGCAGATTGTAAGCTTTCAAATTATGTGTCATACATTGAAACCTGAAAATAGTTGAATTTCTGAATGTTAAACCTGGAATGCTCGAAGATTCTAGACCTTTTCACGCCTTCACATATGGAAGCAAATCGTGACCAAAATTGAAATTAAAATGCATTTGCAGAAATGCTTTTTCATTTTAAGAATGTGGCTGCATTATTTGACTCATAAATGAAATTAGTAATCAATCATCTTATTTGCATTTTCTTCTTCAAGAGTGCTCAATCTTTCGCTTTCACTGCCGGGAAATTGATTGAATTGCCGGGTCTTTAGAGGATGCATCACAGATCATGGCGCTCCCACAAATTGAAAAAAACGGGATGTTGATGGTTGGTCGTCCTCGTCCCATTTGAGGCTCCACAGCATCCAGCCGTTCCAGGACTGAACAGAGGTTTACTGAGGCAACCTCATTAATGTGTAAATCTATGACGGCAGAGTATGCAGCCAAGCTCTCTATGACTTGTTCTACTTGGTCACGGGCATCAGACTCAGATATATTATTAGATTCTACCTGCTCAGCTAATTCTAACAGTGTTTGCACAATTTGAGGGAGCGCCATGATCTGTGATGCATCCTCTAAAGACCCGGCAATTCAATCAATTTCCCGGCACATTTGCAATATAATGCAATGCAGATGTGCACACCGCCCCCTACCGAACAAGATGGGTAGCTCGGTCAGCAGGGAGCTGAAGAAGAGTGGCTACTGACGTCACTCTGCTGCGCCGCTCAGATTGCTTTTTCGCTTTCGAATTATGGGCAGTACTTTGCGGGCAGACCACGAAAACGAAAAAGCAATGTCCGCTCTGTTTTCTTTTTGATTATGGCATAAAATGTGCAGTCTTGAAGAAGAAAATGCAAATAGAATGACTGATTACTAATTTTATTTATGAGTCCAATAATGCAGCCACATTCTTAAAATGAAAAAGCATTTCTGCAAATGCATTTTAATTTCAATTTTGGTCACGATTTGCTTCCATATTCACACAGGGTGTGATTGTTTTTGTGTTAATCATTAGAAGCGCAGAGTGCCGGTCATTTCACCGCAGTGAAGAGAATATATATAAATTCGCACTCTATCAAATTCCAGGATGCTGCTTTCTTGACTTGTCCTAGATATGTGTTTTATCACCAAGTATTTATTTATTTTCAAAGTCACACAGGGAAAAGTAAGTTTAAAGCCAAAGGCTGCAATTCGCTTTCCTGTCAGCAGATGTCAAGTCAAGTCAATTTTATTGATCCCATTAGGGGAAATTTGTTTGTAGACAGGTATTAAAACACATTCAATCCATCATAAAATACTACATAACCAGCATACCTGACACCACACAAGACAACACACAATACATTACAATACAGTACAAGGATCACTTACTATTGAAAACCCAGAATAAGTTCTGTCCATAAATACTTCATGCAATTCATTTATGCACATTTAGCCTCCCAATAGCAAAACAAACAAAAGACTCCCCAAATCGTTTTGTTCTGTGGGTGGGAGCTCTATACCTTCTTCCTGAAGGCAAGAGCTCAAACTCCCCCTTCAGGGGATGGTCAGTACAAGCCAATATGGCCTGGGTCTTCCTTGCGACCTGCCGAACATAAAGCTCAGAGAGCTGGACTTGGTTTACCCCAATGTCTTTACTGGCCACTCTGACAAGACGATCAAGCCTGTTCTTATTAGCCAGATTCAGATTCCCAAACCATACCACCACACAAAATGTCAGCACTGACTCAATAAAAGTTCTATAAAACAGCGTCATCATTTTGGTGCACACCTTAAAAGAGTTAATTTTTCTCAAGAAATAGAGACGTTGCTGTACCTTTTTTGAAATGGCATCTGTGTTGTTCTGAAAGCACAGCCTGTTATCGAACACAGTACCCAGATATTTATAATTCTCAACCAAATCAATCTCAATCCCCTCAATAGTTGTGAATCGGGGAATGGGCACCGACCTCCTGAAGTCGATGATCATATCCTTGGTCTTTGACAAATTCAGTTCAAGGTGAAACTCCTTACACCATGACACAAAGTCATTGACAACCAGCCCATGATCCATATCTCCTCCCTTCAGCAAGCTGACTATGACCGTGTCATCTGCAAACTTTATGATGTGTCTATTCTCAAACTTACTCTGGCAACTATTTGTGTACAGAATATAAAGAAGAGGAGAGAGTACACAACCTTGGGGTGAGCCAGTGGATGAATGGAGCTTGTCTGAAAGGACGCCATTAACTCTCACACACCGTGATCTTTCCGTCATAAAGTCTAAGATCCATCTAAGATCCAAGATCCAGATGTTGCAAGGGTTTCTTTACACAAGTATGTAATTCAGACAGTATACCTATATTTATATCAATAAGGATCGATATTGAGTACATGAACCAAAGTCTGCACACATTGCCATGACACAAACACATTTACACAAACTACAACAGTGACCGTAGAGAACTACAACTCTGTATTAACTGTTGGACACGCCCCCGAGCGTGGTGTACTGTGGGAAGGCAAGTGGTGCAGAGCGTTAAAACAACGCTGTAGTGGACACCAGTGTTGTGCACGTTCATACCCTCTCATGAACTAGTTCAAAGTTCAGTTCATACAGGTAAATATGAATCGTTCACGTTCATAGTTCACCATTTAAATTCTGAACTAATTCATAGTTCAGTTCTTTTCATAGTTTTAAGGTGTGTGTTTACTGCGTGTAAAAATCCTTCAAAAAATAATAAGGTGCATCAGATCAGATGTAGTCGCTGAGTCTGGGTCTCTGCTTTCACTTGCCATTTTTATGAGATGGAGAGCTGTTGTCTTGGAATACGTTGCTTGTTTGGTCTACGTGTGTGCGATGAATCATGGGTAACATAGTGCAAAGTCGAGTTAGTTGGTTTAGGTTAGGCTACATACTGAAAATTTTACGGGCACTGAGCAACGACATGGTGCAAGCATTTGATTTAGACAGCGTTTCTCCTCGGGAGAAGGAAAACATTCCATAACGTTTTAGCTAGACCTCAAATAATATGAACGTGTTCACCGTTCAAATTCATTATTTGTCATTAAGTTGCGTTCAGTTCATCGTTCTCATAAAAATAAACGTGTTCAATGAACGCGTTCTTTTGAACTCGTTCATGCACAACACTGGTGGACACGCACCGTAAAGCTATTACCCTGCCCTTTCTATTCATAAAGATTCAACAGTTGACGTGTAGCAGAGAGGATAGAGAGGCTGACTTGCAACCACATGCTCTTGAGTTCGAATCCCCATTTAGCCTGTTGTTGTTTGCCAATCGATTTTGCTCTCTTGTTGACCAACTCTTGACCTTCTACAATGTAAATTTTTATAATATTGTCATTTTGAAGAGGAACCCGCATCGCTGCTTGCAGCTATATTTATTCTTGTAATTTATCTCATGAACTCATGGGTAAAAAGTTTTGAAATTTGGCACATTGATACAACATGCTGATGTGGAAAAAACATACTGTTGTAATTATGAAGATGGGTAATGATTATGGATTTAATGAAACTTGTAATCACTTTTGTAGTACATGCTATATTATTGGAAACCAGATGCAAAGCTGTTGGCTGATTATTGTTATCCCTAAACAATGGTAGAAGACATGAAACCCAAAATATAAGGTTTAAATAATTAAAGGATGAGTGGGGGAGAGGAGCATGTGTATGCTTTCATAAAGGACCAGGATGCATAGCTATAACTTATGAGACATATTTGTGGCCTCACGCCCAGAAGCCTAATGCAGCTGGCTGTTCAAGGTCAGAAAGAGCCTAAATTGGGAGATTTGTCTATGAAGGAAAGTACCTGTAATTTGAATCCCCTGAGACAAGGGACGCTTGGTAAGATTACCTAATGTCTATGTAACCAACAAATATCGTACCATATTAACATACAATGGGGAGAAGGCTATATAAGTTCAATTGTCCGGAGAAAACTTCAGTCTGATCCCCGGGATCTTTCTCACGTTTGTTGGAATCTCTGTCACTCTGAATTCCAATAAACACTTTGCGGCAAACTTTGCTGAGTTCCAGTGCTGTTTTTAAATTTTGATATTGATTGAAGACGTAGAAGATTTTTCACGACAATGCCACAACTAACGGCCATACCAAGAATGGCCCACATCAGACCATAGGCCAGGCCACGCCCAAATGTCCACTTTTCAAAGTGATGGCATTGCAACCCCATTGCTCAAATTCTTCTGAAACCTGGTGTACATGCCTCACTTCTCATGAGGAACAAAACAGCCTCAAGGAGCCATAAGGTCCGCCGTGATGGATTTTCTTGTACAGTGATAATTTGGGAGAACCTTCAAAATTCCTCTTCTCTTGAACCAAAATTCCAATTGACTTGACATTTTGTACAGATGTGTATAATTGATGCATTTCAAAACGTTACTTGGGACAATTGAATCAAATACAACATTGCTGAAAGGGGTGTATTTATGTAAATGTCCTCAATATGTTTGTGTCATAAATCAAATGCAATTTTGAATGATGTTTCTTCAAACCTAGGCTTTAAGGTGACACCACACTGAAGTACCATGCAAAGTTTCACCTTGATATGTGAAAATATGACTGAATTACAGCTGTTTGAGCTTGGACCAAATCTGACAATGCTTGCCATAGGAGAATGTCTGTGAATAGCTTAGTAGGATGAGACGCAGTGCTGATGTGCAAAGGGTGGTTGGTTCTAATCCAGTCAGAGGTATAAATATGTTTATATTCTGACAGAAATTTGAGTTTCAAGTCTTCTGGTTAATCCCAGTGTAACTATCTACTATGTCAATTTCACAACATTTTGCCATTTTGAGGGAGGAATCCGCCATTGCTGCTTGCTAGCTATAATATATAGCTATATTTAGGATTCCTCTGTAAGGAGGAAACCTATTGTTATTGTTAGTTTTATTATTGTTATTATTAGGGGCCAAGCAGCTAAACTGCGAGGCACCTATTGTAATTGGTGGCCAAGCCGCGAAGCGGCGCAGCCACATAAGTGTTTCTACCTTTTCTTATAATTATTATTATTATTATTATACATCTGCCATGGGAGTCTATGGCAGCCCCTAGAACCACATGGTCAGAAGTTGTGAAATTTGGCACACTCTTTGGGACCTGTCCCCTCATCACTTTCACCAATTTTCATGTCTCCCATTCTAACCCTCTAGCGCCACCAATGGGTCAAAGTTGAAGGTGTGTTTACACACGTTACCTTTGAACCATATGCCGCATTTTCCAAAATGAGGTATCATTGGATTCCCTGGATCAAGACAAGTTCAACGCACTCTATGACGTCATACCCAGTCATATAGATTCTCCGCCATTTTGAATGTTAAGGAAAAGCGTTTTTTCGCTACTCCTCCTCCATTTCTTGACGAATCTTCTTCAAAATTGCCACAGATGATCTTCAGACCAAGCCTCACACAAGTTATCCCCTGGAGCTTTGATTTTCGCAACCGTTTGTTAGTTACAGCCAATCAAATTGATGTGGCTGAATTGATGTGGCCGCCATTTTGAATATAACGTTTTTTCGCTACCTCTCCTATAAGGTTTGTCCAATCTTCACCAAATTTGACACAGATCATCTTCAGACCAAACCTCACAAAAGACATCACGTTTTTTGATTATCTAAACCTTTTGACAGCCAATCAAAGTCGTCAACCAAGCCACCATAAAAGAAGTGAGGTAATATCTGAGCACCTCTTTACTGCATTGACACCAAATTTGGTATAAGGACTAGGGACCCTGTTCTAAAGAGGTCCAAAATAGGTGATGCCATTTCACCTCTAGGTGGCGCTGCAATAAGCAAAAATTTGGCACCATTTATCTTCAAATCAAGCCTCACAAAAGACATCACATGTTTTTTTGATTTTCTACACTTTTGACTGGAACAGCCAATCAAAGTCGTCAACCAAGCCACCATAAAAGAAGTGAGGTCATATCTCAGCACCTCTTTACTGCATTGACACCAAATTTGGTATAAGGACTAGGGACTCTGTTCTAAAGAGGTCCAAAATAGGTCATGCCATTTCACCTCTAGGTGGCGCTGCAATAAGCCAAAATTTGGCACCATTTATCTTCAGATCAAGCCTCACAAACTTTTTCACATTCCGGTAAAGCTGATAAAAGTCGGCGATGAAGATCATATCTCAGGAAATATTCGCTGACTTGACATCAATCTTGGTACAGGTGCTCGGGACCCTGTTTCGAAGAGGTCCACAAAAGGTTGTGTCATCTAACCTCTAGGGGGCGATCCCGTGTCTGACACATGTTAAATTGTGATACCAGCTGAATTGATGTGGCCGCCATTTTGAATGAATGAATAAAACGTTTTTGGTGAATACTAAATATTCACCTTATTTGGCACAGATTATCTTCAGACCACAATCACCTTGAAATGTCAAAATAGAACTGAATTACAGCTGTTTAACTTGGGACAAATCTGACAACCGCTTGCCACAGGAAAAATTCCTTATATTTTTACGCAGTCACTGAAATCTGATTTCCAGCACTGAAAATAGCTCACTAGGATAAATTGGTGTCCTGGCAACGTCAATGTCAGAGATTCAAATCCAGCCAAAGCTGAGAAGCTTGTCATGTCTCTGATTCTCTGTTTAGCGAGACTATAAGCCACTGCAAAGGAAGCCAGGTACACCGCAGTCACTAGATGTCGAAAGTTTCTTCTGGTTTATCTGACCTGCTTGGCCACCACATTGCTGCTTGCAGCTATATTTGGTAGTATTATTATTATTAGGGGCCAAGCAGCGAAGCCTTCGGCGAGAGCACAACCTTTGTTCTCTCACATATATATTTATTATTTTGTGAAATTTGGCACACTCATTAAGGACAGTTCCTTCTATACCTACACCAAGTTTCATGTATCCCATTAGACCACTCTAGCGCCACCAATGGGTCAAAGTTGGACTTGTGTTCACACACGCAACTTTTGAACCGTATGAATGATTTTCAAAAATGAGGTACCATTGGATTCCCTGGATCAAGACGAGTTCAACGTCAAACTATGACGTCAATTTCCGGTTATATAGATTTTCCGCCATTTCCGGTTTTATCAAAAACCTTTGAAAGCCTACTCCTCCTACAATTGTTGTCATATCTTCTTCAAAATTACCAGTGATGATCTTCAGACCAAGCCTCACAAAAGTTATCCCATGGCGTTTTGATTTTCTAAACCGTTTGTCTGGTAAAGCCAATCAAAATTGGCCAAAAAGCAACCAAACAGGAATTTGGGTCAAATCTCAGCAAATCTTTGATATATCAACACTAAACTTGGTATATCGATGGAAGACACTACAACATGTTACCATGTGCAAAGGCAACTTCGTATCTCCAAAAATGATTGATATAAAGCAAATCGAATTTATCGCTAACGCTAAAAAAATGCTTTACACATCCGCCAGTCAAAAACTGATACTCTGATGCAATCACAAGTTCATATGAAGACTCTTGAGAATGTTTAGTACACAAATCTGAGAAAAAGTTGACTGTGAGATGAAAAGTCGATTTTTTTGTGAATATTTGAAACTAGCAATTCTTGGCTAATTGCTAAGGAAATTTCCAATGTAATGTCTCCCTCTGCTCCTCAGCGCGCGCGCTCCACATTCTCACACACACTCAGCCTTTCCCTTGACACACGCGCAGGCTTGGCAAGACGCATACTCAACATTTCAGGAGAGTGTGGGCTGACCAAGCCCCCACTCATTGCTTGGGCCCATGTGGATCTTGATGGTATTGCATTTCCGATTTTGAATGCAATGGTAAAAAGTTCTCCAAATCCTGAAACATTGATAGTATAGGCCAAGAGTAACTACCACACCACAAATGGCCCAATATCACCCATAGGTGACGCTACAAGCCACGCCCAGATGCACAAAGATACAAGGCTTTCTGGAATGGGTAGGCTCACCAAGCCCCCTCCCTTCACTCCTTGGCTTGAAATAAAAGCCCTTGTGGATCTTAATGGTATTGCATTTCAGATTTGGTATCCCATTGGTAAGTCTACAGCATAGATTTTTCTATACAGTGCCAATTTGTTTAGAACATACATTTTTCAATGGTTCGCAATGTTAGGAGGAATCCGCCATTGCTGCTTGCAGCTATATTTAGGGGCCAAGCAGCGAAGCTCCGAGGCACCTATTGTAATTGGTGGTATTATTATTATTCTTCTTCCGTCATGGGTGTCTATGGCAGCCCCCATAAGCGCTTGGTCGAAAGTTGTGAAATTTGGCACACTCATTGAGGACAGTCCCCTGGTCCAATTCACAAAGTGTCATGTCTCATACCTGGGCACTCTAGCGCCACCAATGGGTCAAAGTTGGACTTGTGTTTACACACGCAACTTTTGAACCGCATGTCCGATTGTCAAAAATGAGGTACCGATGGATTCCTTGGATCAAGCCGAGTTCAACGCACACCATGGCGACAATTTCCGGTTATATAGAATTTCCGCAATTTCCAGTTTTATCAAAACCCTTTGAAAGCCTACTCCTCCTACAATTTCTGTCAAATCTTCGTCAAAATTACCAGAGATAATCTTCAGACCAAGCCTCACAAAAGTTATCGAAAAGAATTTTGATCCTCACAACCGTTTGTTCGGTACAGCCAATCAAATTCAGCAGAAAAGCCGCCAAACAGGAAGGCAAGTCATATATCAGCAAATCTTTGAGATATCAACACCAACCTTGGTATGATGACTCGGAACCCTCTTATGAGGATGTCCACACAATTTGGTGTCATGTGATCACTGGGCGTGGCCGCAGGAAGCAAAGATGTGTTTTGGCCAATAACTATTGATTTGTTTGCCTTTATTAAGTGATTCCTTTGTCTCATGATATCTTGGGACATCCCGTGTGTGACACATGATAACTTGTGATTAAAGCCGAATTGATGCGGCCACCATTTTGAATTAATTGAAAAAGGTTTTTTCTCTACTCCTCCTACAATTGTTGTCATATCTTCTTCAAAATTACCAGAGATGATCTTCAGACCAATCCTCACAAAAGTTATCCCATGGCGTTTTGATTTTCTAAACCGTTTGTCCGGTACAGCCAATCAAAATTGGCAAAAAAGCAACCAAACAGGAATTTGGATCAAATCTCAGCAAATCTTTGATATATCAACACTAAACTTGGTATATCGGTGAAAGACACTACAACATGTTACCATGTGCAAAGGCAACTTCATATCTCCAAAAATGATTGATATTAAAGGAAATCGAATTTATCGCTAACGCTAAAATAATGCTTTACACATTCGCCAGTCAAAAACTGATACTTTGATTCAATCACAAGTTCATATGAAGACTCTTGAGAATGTTTAGTACACAAATCTGAGGAAAAGTTGACTGTAACATGAAAAGTAGATTTTTGGTGAATATTTGAAACATGCGTGCTTGGCTAATTGCTAAGGAAATTTGCAATGTAATGTCTCCCTGAGAATGTGGAGCGCGCGCGCTCCACATTCTCACACACACTCAGCCTTTCCCTTGACACACGCGCAGGCTTGGCAAGACGCATACTCAACATTTCAGGAGAGTGTGGGCTGACCAAGCCCCCACTCATTGCTTGGTCTTTAGCAAAGGCCCATGTGGATCTTGATGGTGTTGCATTTCCGATTTTGAATGCAATGGTAAAAAGTTCTCCAAATCGTGAAACATTGATAGTATAGGCCAAGAGTAACTACCACACCACAAATGGCCCAATATCACCCATAGGTGACGCTACAGGCCACGCCCAGATGCACAAAGATACAAGGCTTTCTGGAATGGGTAGGCTCACCAAGCCCCCTCCCTTCACTCCTTGGCTTAAAATAAAAGCCCTTGTGGATCCGGTTTTATCCAAAACCTTTGAAAGCCTACTCCCCCTACAATTTTTTTCCAATCTTCCCCAGAATTGGCATCCATCATCGTTGGAGCAACCCTCAATCAAAACTAATTTATAGATTTTCAAAACCGTTTGTCCGGTACAGCCAATCAAAATTGGCAACATGCATGCTTGGCTAATTTCTAGGGCTGTTTACCCAAATCCTCTCTCCCTTTGCTCCTGTGCGCGCGTGCTCCACATTCTCACACACACAAGGGGCCAGAGCCCCTTGACACACGCGCAAGCTTGGTACGACGCACAAGAAGAAGACCATTTTATTTTATTGTTGGATAAGACTTGAAGACAACGACTGACGAGACTCCTGCAGCCCTCAGAGATTTTCATTGTTACATTTGACAGTGAGTAATAAGAGCCTACAACGGCAGTACAAAACATGTATTTTAGCGTTTGTATTCGTATGATAACTTGAAGACTTTTATACTGTTGTAAACAGGATAGCAGCTAATCTAGCTAGGCTAGCTGAGCTAAGGATTTCTCTTTGTACAGACAGTATTACAGGCTAGCAAGCCGTAAAATCTTTAACATTATACTTGCTTCGCGAGACGCGTTTGAAATTAGTATACTGTACGTAATTGTGCGGTTGGGTTGTTCTATTTTCACATGTCATTGTTGATGTAATTTTGTTTGTGCGTTCCAAGTTGTTCTGACGGTCTTCACATCATAAATTATTCTTTTCGAAACTGTAGCTAGGTAGTCTAGTTTGCTGCATAGTTAGAGCTACCTAGCATTAAACACGTAGCAATGGTACCATGGTTGTTTTACTTGCTAGCTTTGTCTGGGTTCGTGGTTTGATCGTTTAGGAGTGGAAATATTCAAGCATGGATTTTTCTATACAGTGACAATTTGTGAAGAATATGAATTTTTCAATGGTTCGCAATGTTTTGGAGGAATCTGCCATTGCTGATCAAGCCAAGTTCAACGCACACCATGGCGTCATTTTCCGGTTATATCGATTTTCCGCAATTTCTGGTTTTATCAAAACCCTTTGGTTTTGTAGGAGGAGGCCAAGCCTACTCCTCCTACAATTTTTGTCAGATCTTCGTCAAAATTACCAGAGATGATCTTTAGACCAAGCCTCACAAAAGATATCGAAAATAATTTTGATCATCACAACCGTTTGTCCGTGACAGCCAGACAAATTCAGCAGAAAAGCTGCCAAACAGGAAGTGAAGTCATATCTCAGCAGTTCTTTGATGCAGTGGCACCAAATTTGTTACGCCTAATCGGAACCTTATTCTGAGGATGTCCTCCAAAAATGGTGTCATGTGACTACAAGGGGGCGTGGCCGGAAGCATAAACGTGTTTTGGCTAATAACTGTTGAAGTTTTTAGCTTAATAAAGTATTTTCTTTGTCTCTTGATGTCTTCTGAGATCCCAAGCCTGACCTTCGATAATATTTCATAACAACCGAATTGACGCGGCCGCCATTTTGGATTTTATGGAAAAGTGTAAAGACCTTTTTCACGCCCCAATAATTACCATTTGGCACAGATTATCTTCAGACCCAGCTGCACAAAAGGTATCAGATGTATTTTCCATTTTCAAAAACGTTTGTTCGGTAGAGCCGATCAAAGGCGGCGGCAAAGCCGCCAAACGAGACGTGAGAGCGTAACTCAGCAACCATTTGTCCGATTGTCACCAAACTTCGGTTCCTTTGTTCCCACGAGGAGCAGAGGAGGCCTGCGGTGTTATACCAGAAAAAAAACACTTTGAACACTCGGTACTCTTGAACGCAAACAGATATTTCAACCAAACTTGGTGTGTTGCATGAGTGCAACAGGTTGTTGTGACTTAATTGTTGCACAAGTGCTATGGAGGCCATGTCCTGCTCTGGACTGCTTGGCCCCTCCATTGCTGCTTGCAGCTATATTTAGGATTCCTCCGTAAGGAGGAAACCTATTGTTATTGTTAGTTTTATTATTATTATTATTATTATTATTATTATTATAGTTCCATGGGAGTCAATGGCAGCCCCTAGACCCCTTGGATAACCTTTTGTGAAATTTGGCACACTCATTAAGCACAGTCCCCTCTTTATATTCACCAATTTTCATGTATCCCATTAGACCACTCTAGCGCCACCAACTGGTCAAAGTTGGACTTGTGTTTACACACGTAACTTTTGAACCGTATGACCGATTTTCAAAAATGAGGTACCGTTGGATTCCCTGGATCAAGACGAGTTCACCACACCCTATGACGTCAATTTCCGGTTATATAGATTTTCCGCCATTTCCGGTTTTATCAAAAACCTTTGAAAGCCTACTCCTGCTACAATTTTTGTCCAACCTTCCCTAGATTCGGCACACATCATCGTTAGAGCAACCCTCACTGTAGTTATCAAAAGGTTTTTGATTTTCAAAACCGTTTGTCCAGTACGACCAATCAAAATTGGCAACAAAGCAACCAAACAGGAAGTTTGGTCATATCTCAGCAAATCCTTGAGAAATCAACACCAAACTTGGTAGGATGACTCGGAACCCTCTTCTGAGGATGTCCAATCAATTTGGTGTCATGTGATCACTGGGCGTGGCCGCAGGATGCAAAAATGTGTTTTGGCCAATAACTGTTGATTCGTTTGCCTTTATTAAGTGATTCCTTTGTCTCATGATATCATGGGACATCCAGTGTGTGACACGTGATAACTTGTGATAACATCCGAATTGATGCGGCCGCCATTTTGAATGACTAAAAAAAGTTTTTTCTTTACTCCTACAAATGTTTTCCAACTTTCACCAAATTTGGCAGAGATCATCTTCAGACCAAGCCTCACAAAAGCCATCATATGTTTTTTGGATTTTCAAAACAGTTTGCCCGGTACGGCCAATCAAAATGTGCCGTTAAGCCAGCAAACAGGAAGTTGGGTCGTATCTCAGCAAATCTTTGATGAATTCACACCAAACTTGTTGTGTGTGTCAAGTGTACTGTAATGATTTAGTGTAAATGCCATGTGTATTATGTGCTGGACTTTTATGTGTTGAATGTGTCTGTTATGGGGGCGTTGCTGTGGGCTACAAATGCTTGCTGCGAATCTAATTGCCAATTACCGGGCAATTAGCTTGATGGGAAGGGAGTGGTGTAGTGCGGGGGGATAGGTCCGTTCCCTGTATAAGAAGGGACGGTGGATGAACATGAGGGGGAGATCCACACGACGGACGGGAGCGATCGCAATTCACAGCTCTGGCGACGCTCCGGACGCGGTGCCTGGTCTGGTTTCGAGGGTGACTGTTAAACTACTCTACGTTCGCCTTGCTAAGGGAAGTTCATTACTCCATCCCACTGTGCTTCTGTTCCCTCTCTCGGTCTGTTGAAGGGTGTGAGTTTGCCTAAGCATTCCTGTCCCGCATTTTGTTTTCTGCAGCTTGGGGGAGTCCCCGAGGTGGGCGGAGCGGCACGTCACCAGCGCTATTGCGGAGGCATTCGCAACGGACAATGGCGCGCAGATCCGGTTCTGCACTGGAACAGGCGAAGGCGTGTGTCTGCCGTACTGGACAGTGACTGCACGCCTCACCTACGCGCGGGGCTGACTGCATGGACTGCCTGTTTCATCGTTTTTAATACTGGTCGGTAAGGACAGACCGACCAGTACCATTTTATATTTGTCAGTGCTGCAGGCTGTTGGGGAGGACAAGGGACTGTTAGGTGTGGGATCAGGGATCACCGTGGTCGGCTATTGCCCAGCCCAAGACTACTCCCCTCTTGGTAGTCACTTTGCGGTGATTTTGTGGTGACTTTGCTGTGCTCTGCTGTGGCTTTGTTGTGGGTCCTTAGTACCTTGCTGTGGGGTGATATTGTTCTGTGGGGGGGGGGCTCTCCGGTCAGGGCATAGCTGGCCAGTAAGGGGGGGGTCTATGTCTAGCACCTAGTGGGGTCCCAGATACAGCTGTTCTGTGCCACAGTCCTGCCTTTTTGTGTAAAATAAACTTTTGTATAAACGTACTCTGTTTCTGGGTATTGTCTGTGACCTGGGAGGATCTGGTACTTGAGCGTGCTGCTAGGCACGACACGTGTACTCGTAACCCTCTTCTGAGGATGTCTAAAATGTTTTCTGGGTCATTTGACTGCTTGGCCACCTCATTGCTGCTTGCAGCTATATTTGGATTTGGTCAGATTTGGAATCCCCTTGGTAAGTCTGCAGCATGGATTTCTCTATACAGTGACAATTTATGAAGAATATACATTTTTAAATGGTTCGCAATGTTTTGGAGGAATCCGCCATTGCTGCTTGCAGCTATATTCTATATTTGATATTGTACAGTATTGTTTAGAATTATTTAGAATTTGTAAATGTTCTAAATTTTATATCTAAGATTCTTATGTTTATTGTAAGCACCTGCCTGCCATAGTAAATTCCTTGTTTGTGTACACTTAACACACACAATAAAGCTGATTCTGATTCTGGACTTAAGAAACTGATTGATTTAGAAACTGCAGTAGAAAGGTAGCCTACTGAATGGAGTTGGAAAATAGGGGTAGTGTTTGCTTCTGTTATGACAATGTTCACCATCTATTATCTGTCCTTCTGGTTGTTGTAGATAGGCCACCAACTTTATTTAACAAATGAAAATTGTTTCCTCAGGTGAGGAGAGGGGCGGAACTGTCAACTGATCACCACCTGGTGGTGAGTTGGCTAGGATGGTGGGGGAGGATGCCGGTCAGGCCTGGCAGGCCCAAACGTAATGTGCAGATCTGCTGGAAACGGCTGTCAGAATCCCCTGTCAGAAGGAGCTTCAACTCCCACCTCCGGGAGAGCTTCGATCATGTCTCGGGGGGTGCCTGGGACATTGAGTCCGAATGGGCCATGTTCCGGGCCTACATTGTTGAGGCTGCTGACCGGCCGCAAGGTGGTCGGTGCATGTCGCGGCGGTAACCCTCGAACCTGGTGGTGGACGCCGGGGGGTGAGGGATGCCGTCAAGCTGAAGAAGGAGGCCTATCAGACTTTATTGGCTGGCAGGACTCCAGAGGCAGCTGATGTGTACCGGCAGGCCAAGCGGATGCGGCTTTGGCGGTCGCGGAGGCAAAAACCCGGGCATGGGAGGAGTTTGGCGAGGCCATGGAGAACGACTTCCAAAACGGCTTCGAAAAGGTTCTGGACCACCATCCGGCGACTCAGGAGGGGGAAGCAGTGCACTGTCAACGCTGTATATGATGGGGATGGTGCGCTGCTGACCTCGACGGGGGGCGTCCTGGATCGGTGGAAGGAATACTTTGAAGACCTCCTTAATTCCACCAACACGCTTTCCGAAGTGGAGGCAGAGTCTGGGGACATCGGGGGGGGGCCTTTCTATCTCTGGGGCTGAGGTCGCCGAGGTGGTTAAAAAGCTCCGCGGTGGCAGGGCCCCTGGGGTGGATGAGGTCCGCCCGGAGTTCCTTAAGGCTCTGGATGTTGTAGGGCTGTCTTGGTTGACACGACTCTGCAACATTGCGTGGACATCGGGGACAGTGCCTCTGGACTGGTAGACCGGGGTGGTGGTTTCCCTCTTTAAGGGGGACCGGAGGGTGTGCTCCAACTTTAGGGGGATCACACTCCTCAGCCTCCCTGGGAAAGTCTATTCAGGGGTTCTGGAGAGGAGGGTCCGTCGGATTGTCAAACCTCGGATTCAGGAGGAGCAATGTGGTTTTCGTCCTGGCCATGGAACTGTGGACCAGCTCTACACCCTCGGCAGGGTCCTGGAGGGTGCATGGGAGTTCGCCCAACCAGTCTACACATGTTTTGTGGATTTGGAAAAGGCGTTCGACCGTGTCCCTCGGGGGCTCATGTGGGGGGTGCTCCGGGAGTACGGGGTACCGGATTCCCTAATCGGGGCTGTCCGGTCCCTGTACGACCGGTGCCAGAGTTTGGTCCGCATTGCCGGCAGTAAGTTGAACTTGTTCCCGGTGAGGGTTGGACTCCGCCAGGGCTGCCCTTTGTCACCGATTCTGTTCATACCTTATATGGACAGAATTTCTAGGCGCAGCCAGGGCGTTGAGGGGGTCCGGTTTGGTGACCTCAGGATCGGGTCGCTGCTTTTTGCGGATGATGTGGTCCTGATGGCTTCATCGGGCCGTGACCTTCAGCTCTCACTGGAGCGGTTCGCAACCGAATGCGAAGCGGCTGGGATGAGAATCAGCACCTCCAAATCTGAGGCCATGGTTATCGACCGGAAAAGGGTGGAGTGCAATCTCCAGGTCGGGGAAGAAATCTTGACCCAAGGGGAGGAGTTCAAGTATCTCGGGGTCTTGTTCACGAGTGAGGGAAGAATGGAGCCCGAGATCGACAGGCGGATCGGTGCGCCTGCATGCGGGCTCTGCATCGGTCCGTCGTGGTGAAGAAGGAGCTGAGTCAAAAGGCGAAGCTCTCTATTTACCAGTCGATCTACGTTCCTACCCTCACCTATGGTCACGAACTCTGGGTAGTGACCGAAAGAACGAGATTGCGAATACAAGCGGCCGAAATGAGTTCTCCGCAGGGTGTCCGGGCTCTCCCTTAGAGATAGGGTGAGAAGCTCGGTCATCCGGGAGGGGCTCAGAGTAGAACTGCTGCTCCTCCGCGTCGAGAGGGGCCAGTTCAGGTGGCTCGGGCATCTGATCAGGATGCCTCCTGGACGCCTCCCTGGTGAGGTGTTCTGGGCACGTCCCACTGGGAAGCGGCCCCGGGGAAGACCCAGGACACGCTGGAGGGACTATGTCTCTCGGCTGGCCTGGGAACGCCTCAGGGTCCCCCAGGAAGAGCTGGTGGAAGTGGCCGGGGAGAGGGAAGTCTGGGCCTCCCTGCTTAGGTTGCTGCCCCCGTGACCCGACCCCCGGACAAGCGGCAGATGACGACGACGACGAAAATGTTGTTAGCACACAATATGTGTGCAACTGCTCATGCATTACCCGAGATCCACACTGGGGACTGGAGTCCCAATGTCACAGTAATAAATAAAGGGATTTCAGTAGAAAGCATAGTGTTAAGCATAACAGTTGTCTAAGAGAAAGTCTTCTGTTATAGAGACACATACAATTTTTCTCAAGAAGGCATTTACTGGCCTTAAAATATTTTTTTTCTATGAAAACCCTGATAACATGTGTACACCAGACATCAAAGACAAGGTTAGGGTGACCATAAATGTTAAAAGGGACAACCTGTGCAGTAAACTGTTTTAGCCATTATTGCCATGACAACGCTTGTCAGCCCGGTCCCTGACCCCAGCTCGAGGACGGTAGTTCCCCGGAAGGTGGCAGGCTCAGACAGAATGAGGTCGGCCAACAGGAATGCCGCTCTCCAAACCTGGCAGAGAAGGGGATGGAGGATAACCATTGTTTATAGGAGGGTGATGATGAAAATAATATACTGAATCTTTTAAATGACTGGCATAATTTATTGTTATAGCAATAAGTTCAGTTAAATTATAGAAATCTGCAGCTGGAATACTTTGCAGTACATTTTCTTCTATCGTAGGGGGGGACATAATTTTATTTAAAAAAGATTTTTAGGTATAGCAGATGTGTGGTATGATAAACATTCAATTTTTATGAAATTGTATTCATTTAGTAGAGGCTTTTATCCAAAGTGACGTATAAATATTGACTATAAAAAGTACAGCAGAAGATCAAGGATCAGAAGTGAATCGCTCTACAGTATTTCAGTGGTCAGTCAAGGAACAGTCTGTATTTTCTATCCACAATAACCACATCTCAGCAACCAGGCATGGTGGAAACAATATAATATAGTATAATATAGAATAATTTAATATTATATAATCATTAACCTTAGCCTGGTCCTAACCAGACTCTCGTACATTTCATTTGTACAGAGAGTCTGGCCTCGCTCCATTGACAAGCGTTGACTTCCTTGTAGGCGGGTACTCTGTTGAAGTTTAAAACTATTGGATCTGCCCAGTGCCACTCTGATCTGCCATAACCAATCGCTAGTGTTCGCCTTAGCCAATTCCTTCACCACTACTGTAACAGAGCTAGCTGCCTAGCTGGAAAATCAAACTTTTCCCGAACCCCGTGGGGAGGAGGGCCACAACATCATGGCCACCAACAAAACTCAGCAAAACTTGTTCTTGCTCCGGCTTTAGCTGTTGGATATTCGGCAGCGTTGCCACAACGGACCGAATGGCTTTCCTCACATCTTTCTCCGCCGCCATTACGGAACTACAACACAAACTAGCGCACGACATCAACGTCATCGTTCTCTGCCACTCCCTCTGTTCGCTGATTCGCCGGTAGAAAATCAACCTGAAGAATTTGACTTACGTACCTCATGGCCAGACCTATGTACAGAAGCAAATACATTTGAGCGGAAGTACGTAGGAGGGCAGAGCCAGGCTATGAGTTCATGGCCTTATAGCCAGATCTATATACACATTTAGTATCCAATGGCATTGCAAGGCAATACAATAAGACCCAACGTCACGTTGTGTCCTTGGGCAAGGCACTTCACCCTACTTGCCTCTGGGAATGTCCCTGTACTTACTGTAAGTCGCTCTGGATAAAAACGTCTGCTAAAAATGACTAAATGTAAACTACAAATATCTGTTATGGAAAAAATCCTTTATCGGTCGGGCTCTAGCTATGATACAATAACAATGCTTGCAATTGGTCTTCATTGCCTACTCGTGACATTGCTTACAATTACATATAGAGGTTTCACACTGATTTGTCTTCTTGACCGGGGCAACAGTTGCTCTTTACCCAAAACTAACTTATAATCTTCTTCCAATCGCACGTTCAAGTTGCCCTGCACACTACACAATGGTATTTTTATTTAAGAGACAGAATACAAATAGATCCCAATCGCTGTTAAAGAGTTTGTTGTAAGCTTGGAAAAGCAAAAGCCACAGTAACGACTTTTCAACTCTTCAGGCATGATTTTCAACAACAGTGTAAAATGACATAGCATTGAGCACGGAACACTGGCTGGGGCACCAATTAGCCTTCTCTGTATCGCATACACACGACAATACACCAATTAGGCAGTTTGGTGTAAAATTGCATCAGTAATCCCTGTTCGTGGTGTGAAATGTACCCCAAAAATAAATCTGGGGGAAAAAAAGTCACTTTGAAAGAGCTTTGACTTACCTGTTTTCCAACATCTTCCAGTGGCGTGGCCATGGTGTGTTCTGAGGACAAATGGGACGCACAGTTTAAACACAATGTCCCTAAACAGCGCTCAAACACAAACACAGGTTTACTCAAAAGAGTACACACGGACGGTTGAGGCTTGGACGCATGACACACCATGACATGATTTAAGTACACACACACTAGTTCTATGGTAGTAAGTGTAGTGACGGAGTACAGTTACTCATATCGATGAAGCTGTAGTGCGACATATCACCTATCCTGATGACATCTCTGGGGAACTGATCTTCATCCTCATCCTCCTCTTCATCCTCAGCTGAAGCTTGGCTGAGGATGATTGGGAACACTCTGCCCTCTCTTCCCTCCATGGGTACACTCTCTCTGGGCCTTAAGTAGGATCAGAGGCTAACATTAGCTAGTAGCCTCTGGGTAGAGGTCTAACTAGCATGCTTGTCGTGCACACACACAAGTTCTACTGTATTCTACCTACAGGTTGTTGGGTGTTAGAGGTTCACGTTATTCAATGTTATCTGTGTGAACGTTGAGGTAGTACCAGTAAAATAGGAGTAACTCATTAATTGATACTAATACAAACACCATAACAGTAATACTAGTTAAGATATGTCTGGTCACGAGGAAGGATGGATTAACGGCTGAGGCAAGGATCACCACCTGCGGGCCACCTCCAGGTCTCCATCATCATCCAGCACCGGCTCCCCAGCTCCCCCTCCCTCGGCTTCTGTCTCATTCCCGCCTCCGTCGGGCCCCTTTGTATCTCCGCCGCTGTCATCTCTCTCCTGTGTGTCCTTCTCAAGATCTTCCCTGCTGGAAAGGGGTGCAGGGTTGCACGCTTCCTGCTTCTCTCCATCTTCCCAGATGATCTTGAACCAAGAAATGAAGACTGGAGGCAGAGATGAAACAAAACGAAAAGAAACACAAGTGCCCTAGCAGTTAACAGAATTTTAGACATAGAATTGAATGAAGGAGAGTGCAAAATTACATGGTAGAAACCTGATACCAAGTAAAAAACTTCTGAAATTTGAACACAGTTGCAGTATATTGGGGGGTTTGGATAAACAAGAATGTAGGATGAATGGGGTATATATTAATAACCATACATACAATGTGAACATAATATCAAAGAAGCAATCGTACAGTGCATGTACAAATTTGAAATTACATCAAGAGGGTCAATACAGCAAGTACATCCTTTAAAATTCAAACCCAACCAAACCATTCTACAAAAGGGGAAAACAAACACTTTAGATCCCCTAAAATCATTATCTTTAGTACTTGTATACTCTGACGGAATATAAAATACATGTTTTGAACCACATCAAAGGAATAGGGAGAAATCTATAGCTAAGACAAAGGCCAGGGTTAACCTTGTTGCTATGGATGATGTCAACAAGTTTACTAACTATGCCCACAGTGATTGGCTAATAGGGGATGGCTCTCTGTCAATTATTTCATAATAGAAATATTGTAGAACGAGGTATAATGTTTGCGATATGTAAAATGTTTTAAATAAAAGGTGTTTCCATATTCAAATAAAGATGTTCAATTGTAGGTTGTGTCACTAATTTAAAAAGTATATGTTTAGCTAATTGTCAGTCTCTTACATGTGCAACTCGTAAAGAAATAGCAAATATGCATAAAGGCCGCCGTCTGATCTAAGAAGCTCCAATTTAGTATAGAGCCATGAGCTCAAGGTTTCTTCTACTCTTTAAACATTGTTCGGACTATATCATGCCTGCCATCATCTGTTGGGCTCATTAGGGCTGTGAGTCATTGAGTGTGGCTACAAACCACTGTGCAGAGGGCATGTCGAATACCTGGCTGTCCCCCACGGTTGAGGCGTGTCATAAGATGGCGTGCGTTTGGAAGAAGCATGTGTACATCTGACAGCACTGTGTCATGGCGGTATGTGATCTGGTCCATTGCTGCCCTAGCATGGCTCTGGTACTCCAGAATACTGCTCCTAAATTATTGGATAACACACATACAAACACATACACAGGTCATTTTTACATAACAGATTGGAGGTCCACCTAAGTGTGTGCAGTATGGTGAGCTTTGGACATCATTGTTTTGCAAGAATAAAGCCCACATTGGAATCTTTGTCTGCTTTCTAGATTCTGCTTTAGAGGATGCAGTGAAAAGATAGACTACACAGATGCGTGCTGTGGTTTCGTCTGAAGCGCTAAAGGTTCATTTGATTTTTAATAAGCGCTAATCAGCTGCGACCACGTACAGAAGGACCTACGCGCATATGGACCGACCAACCAACAGAGAGAGCTAGTCTCGGCAAAAAATAAAAATAAATTCAATTTAAAAATGTGTTGTGAACGGGGCATGTTGAATCCCAACTAATTAATCTGCTTGCAAAGCATCGCAGATTAGTTGCAAAAAAAATAAGAACAAAAAGTGCAGTGACAGTCATGGCTGGCAGAGGAGAGACATCTCCTCCCACATCATTTTAGTCGCATGATGATTATTATTATCAATAATAAAATTTAAATAAACAAAGAGCAGTTGTTTGTCAAATTTATTGCTGATCCTAAAAAAATTCAGATCCGTGACTCAAAACTGCGGATGGATTGGATTGATAGTTTTGCGATCCGTTGCGCAACTACTTTTTACTGGGGCACGTACAAAAATACATAATGAGCAAGCTATCTGTAATATCCAATCAACAACCTAGACTCTTTACTCACTCGCCTCTGTCGTCAGTGTATTTTACCGTTACTACTCACTCATCGGCGGTTCATCAAGGACAGCAGGAATTTGGATTAGCATCAAGTAAGATTTATTTTCTCAAACAATAGGGAACTAAATATTTGACTGACTATTGTTTTTCTGTATTCTATACATCTCTGTGTAGAGATGTATGAATTATGCTAATTTGTGTCGGCTAACATTAAATGCCTAAGTAAGTGTAAACTGTAGCTGGTTCTTTAGTCAGAGCTATTAGTAGCTTGCTAGCTAACCGTTACAAAGGTGACTAGGTTTTCCCACTGAATTGCATAGTAAACAAACCACAAATGTACCAAACTTACAAATTGATGTCTGACTGCACAGAATGACAACATGAGTCCAACATAATGTTTATATTAGGCCTACATAAAGCACAAAAAACTCTATTTGCACTGAAATGAATACTGAAAAAAAATTGGTCTCGTTACCATGCACTCGCATTAACTATTGATGCCCCTGCCAAAGCTAATATCAAACTTACGCCTTTGAAGTGTCGGAATAGTAGGATAAACAAGGGAAGTTTGTATTGTGCATTGTGTTGCACACTTCCTGTAAGCTAGGGCTGGGCGGTATGACGGTATATACCGTGCGACGGTAGAAATGTGTCTACCGGGAGAGATTTGGCTATACCGTTTCAACCGCGGTATACTTTTATACTATATTTTTGTATTACACGTGTCAATTAAATGTCTGGTTGTTGTATTGTATATAAGCCATCATATAAATCGCATTCTTGCGATATTTAGAATTGTAGTTTAACTTTTATTTGATTTGCTATTTTCGTTTGACCTTGAAGCACATTTGCGTTGGTCTGACGGAACGGAGTGTATTTTGTCTAAGCGGACCACATTCATGCCGATGCTAATTAATTATATATTTGATGACCCATTCTGCAGGTAACCAATTCGATTTGTTGTTCAAGTTTTATGTCTCGTGCTGTAAAATTATTGTTGTAAAATTACACTGGTGGTGGCGTTGCTAGCATTCTTGATCTAGGATTACTAGTGAAGGTTAACTACTTACTAACTGAGAGTGAGGTCATGCCGGGAAATATCAAACTGAGGCTTTAACATATCGACCGAGCTTTAACGAGGTTGATACGCCAAAACCGAAGTTAGATATGGATAGTAAAACTCAGACTGATCACTTTCGCTCATTTTGAAATTTTCGTCGGACGGCATTACGGATCTAGCCTGACGTTGTCATACTCATAATTCTTGTCAGAATATGAGTCTGAGAACTCTCCATTGGGCTGTGACTATGGGGCGTGTTTCAACCGAACCCGGAAAACAAATGCCTCTTCGCTCAATTGGATAGACCTACAACCAATCAGAGCAACGTAGTATGTTAACTTTTACCAAACCCCGTAGGAAGGACGGCAAAAACATATTTTCCATCGACAAATGCCTTGATTGCGTTTCTCTGTTCCTCTTTCAAAATTAATGCGCTGTCGATGTCTTCTAAAACAGACTCGATGGCAGAATCATAACATCCCAGCTCTCCAGCGGTAGCCATGTTTGTTGAAAACGAATTCAACCAAAGCGCTCTTTGGTGAAGTGGTTGATTACGTTACTGTTGATCATCTGTCCATCATCGTATAAAGCCCGCCCTGACAATTTCATTGGTCATAGTTGTTCCCCAACCGAGACTCCCCAGACCCAACTTCCCGACCAAATTATTTTGTGGGCGGGGATAAGTTGGGCTGGCAGCCAGGCTATTACGGATCCGTATTGAGCTGTGAGTAGGTCACCATGTGGATGGCATGACTGCACATCAGCCAATCGGAACGCTCGTACTCGTAACTTTTTGGAGTCTTTTGTTTTTAACTCAAGTGTTGTCTCATGTGAGGCAGTTGTTTTTGTTTGTAATAAATAATCGAGTGTGATGATGAAGTATGGTATGGTTATTTTGTACCATTTCTTAATTGAATTTACAGAACAATTACTATACCGTGATATATACCGTAACCGTGATATAAAATGACTCATACCGTGATAGAAGATTTTAGCCATATCGCCCACCCCTGCTGCAAGCTTTGAAGAAAAGAAAAGCAGCAATATGAGTAATGGGGGGCCTGTGCCCAGAGAGCTTAATGTCTAGCACCGCCCCTGCCCTGGCCGATAACATAGACTTCGGTGCCTGACGTACGGTCCATTTTAGAGTGGCTTGTAGCACCAAAGACTTACGGTAGTCAGGGAAGGGTAGGGAGTCAGGTGGCTGAGCGGTTAGGGAGTCGGGCTAGTAATCTGAAGGTTACCGGTTCGATTCCCCGGCTGTGCAAAAATGACGTGTGTCCTTGGGCAAGGCACTTCACCCTACTTGCTTCGGGGGGAATGTCCCTGTACTCACTGTAAGTCGCTCTGGATAAGAGCGTCTGCTAAATGACTAAAATGTAAATGTACGTGTCCACTACAGCGTTTTTTTAATGCTCTGCACCGCTTGCCTTCCCACAGTACACCACGCTCGGGGGCGTGTTAGACAACTTAAGACAGAGTTGTAGTTCTCTAAGGTCACTGTTGTAGTCATGGCCAAGCGTGCACACTTGGGTTCTTGTACTCACAATATGGATCAAAATATCACTTTTACACAACATTTGTGTGCAAGATTACAGTAGACTACATGTTACGCCACCAGTCACTCAACCAGTTGTGTCGGCTGGGCTAGCGAGCTAGCAGTGGCATAGAACATTCACGTACACTGACAACATCGGCAACCCTGCACCATGCATTATTATTTGAATGTAATCTTTAAATTCAGGCTCGTCACATTACGTAACTTTGCTCTGAACAGGACTGGGTGTGCAGCCACACACGATAAGTTTCTCCTCCATCTTGAAACTGTGAAATGTTTACCATGACCAACAGTTGCTACATCACAAAAAACAAGAAACCAATCCGATTGGCCAACGCTAGCGTTTAACGCTCATCATTTACATAAAGTTTAGAAACTTCAATGCAACGCTTCGCTCGCCTTCCCACAATGCCCTACGCAAGCGTTAATGCCCGGCTTCTTGAAAATGAATTGGAAGCCTGCACCGCCCGCTCCGCTGTAGTGAACACGCACTGTTAGGGTGGGCTAATTATTTCAGCCCAGCATTTACATTTAGTCATTTAGCAGACGCTCTTATCCAGAGCGACTTACAGTAAGTACAGAGACATTCCCCCTGAGGCAAGTAGGGTGAAGTGCCTTGCCCAAGGACACAACGTCAGTTGGCATGACCGGGAATCGAACTGGCAACCTTCGGATTACTAGCCCGACTCCCTCACCGCTCAGCCACCTGACTCCCTGAGCCACCGCTGACTCCCCCAGCAGCCACCGCTACAATGAGTGCAGACTACTACTACATGATTAATGAATAGTCTCAAACGCAGAATTTTTTCTAGATCTTAACCCCCCCTCACACAGGACATGTCTGCGGCGCGTTACGGCTAGGACACGACTGTCGGAGTTGATCGCGGCCACTTTATTCAATGGTGCAGTTTGTGCCAGACGCCCCGCGGCGCGTTTTAGAAGCATCCCAGACGCGACCCTCCGCACAGCTCCGCCAGAGATAGGTAGCTTTTCTATTTATGACGGAGGTTGCGTCCAAGCCATACGGTAAAATACAAATACAATTTTTTAAA
The DNA here is from genome assembly GCA_023658055.1 of Thaleichthys pacificus. Classification (NCBI taxonomy): domain Eukaryota; kingdom Metazoa; phylum Chordata; class Actinopteri; order Osmeriformes; family Osmeridae; genus Thaleichthys; species Thaleichthys pacificus. The sequence goes on from CM042862.1 coordinate 13,111,195, forward strand.
TCGGGGGCCTTTTCCATAATGCAAGTTTTTTAACCAAATAAACGGGAAAGTAACTGACATGCCAGGCTTAAATTTGCTTTAAGCTCCTGTCAACACAATGGCACTTTGGTTCAAGAGAAGCTCACTGGAGCTCAACATCACCAAGACCAAGGAACTGTGTTGCCATAGGGGCCGACTGCTTGATACTCCCCATCCACCCATCCACTATCCACAGACAGGAAGGGCAAGTAGTGGAACAGGTTGAAAGTTTCAAGTACCTTGGTACTTTGATTTGACCACCGTCACACCTTCACCCTGAATGTTGACACAATTTACAAAAAGGCCCAACAGCGCATGTGTGTCCTCAGAAGGTTTAGAGGATTTGAAGTGAGACAGGTCATTCTATCCAGAGTATACCAGTCACTGATAGTCTGTCATTGCTTTCAACATCACATCTTGGTACAGTCAAATCTGCTAGCTTTACAGTACAAAGGTACAGTCAAATCTACAAAATATATGCAAGAGAAAGCTGGCTAGGATAGCCAGGCAAGCCGTTAAGATCATAGGCATTCCACAAAAACAGCCATCTGATCTGAGTTATTGTCAAGCCTGTTGTATATACAACAGGGCTCGACAATAACGATGGGGCCAGTAAAAAGTAACGTCGGGACAGTTAAACTAGCAACTCACTGTCCCGATCGTGCTACTGCAAAGCATTAATTGGAAAAAAAATCACATTGTAATACTTAACATCCTGCATGTTCTGCCATCTGCTAAATTCATAAATAACTTTGCAGCTCGTGGGGCGCAACGTTGGCCAATCAAGAGTTGAGTAGTGAGTGACGAGTGGTTGTCAAATTGTAATTCTCTAATCTCAATAAAAAATTTAACAACTGACACTGAAGTGAAGATGGCAGCAAAGGAGAGCTACAAGCTCAAACGGAAGCGACTTTTTAAATGTAACTAAGATGCACTGTGTCGTCTGTCGTATGTTCCCGTCTAAAGCAGACAAAAGTGGATCTTTATACACAGGCACCGACAATTTTCAAAAACAATCCCTGACCAGCCATGCTAATAGCAGACAGAACCTGGTTTGCGTGACAGCTAAGCGGGTGGTGGACAATCCATCTTCCAGGCTGTTGACCATGCTGGTCAGGAATTTAAATGCAGATGCCAATCGTGTTATTGCACGACTTATAACAACGGCATATCACGTAATTAAGACGGGCCAGCCGTTCGCCTCGTTCCTCCGGGCTATTGAACTGCAGCAGAAGAATGGTGTAGACTTGGGTACTACTCAGTTTCATACTGATGAAATGCTATGGAAGCTTTTATATATTAGGGTTGAGGAACCAGAGGTTTCACAGTTTCAGCCAGACAGCGTTGTGCAGAGATGGCTGTCAGCAGGGGAGAGAGCACGTCATGTTTGAGGTTAAAAGTCAATTGTTTTGCTGACTATTACCTTTTTATTTTTTATCACTAGAAATGTGATTTCATTTTTGTTCTTTTTATATCCAGGATGTGTTTAATAAATGGTTAAACATGTTAACTGAATAACATAACTTATAAGTCTTTGGTTTTGTTGTAACAATTATAAACTAGAGAGGGTACAATTTCTGGGGAAATTGTAGGGTGTGCTCGCTTGCGTCGGTTGTAAGTTTTTCCCTTCTAGTGATATTTTCAAGCATTTAGCCTACTCATATTGCATATTTCATTAAGAACACCCTTTGAAACAGCTGCAAACCCCCTTTGAAACAAGCTACTGTAACAACGTTGTCACTGGCAGTATGGAATCGCGATTCAAACAGTACCGTCTGCTAACTGAAAATATGCCCCCCAAAACGTAAATAAGTTTGACATTAATGTAGGGGGAAATGGCTAATTCAAAATAAGTTTGCTAGAGGCAAGCTAGCTGCTGTTGCTCCACATTTCACTGATTGTTTGAAAGCGCCGGAAATGAGAACGTTTCTTTTGACATAAAGTTTAGCTGTGGCATTGAAGACAGTACTACACACTGCCAGTGGGTGAGCCGAGTCTGACTGAGGCTAACGTCAAAACAAGCCGTGGTGTCACTCAAATTCCAAGTTTTACACAAATCACAAAAATATGCTGACGCGCTGGCTGTCTTCGCAATCGCCATATCTTTCTAACACTGCCCTCCTTCTGATTTTTGATGTAGAATTGACCCTGGTACGAAATTAAGAAAATACTCATCAAAGATCGACAACAGCTGACGCAATCGTCAACGGAGGCTGACGGGGCTCTCACGTAGCAAACCAATCAAAGTTTTTACAGCAACCTACATTAAAATCTCACCATCTGGCTGTCTTCACAATAGTCATATCGTCATAACATTGCCCTCCTTCTGTTTTGTGGTGTAGAATTGACCGAACTATAAAAATACGAAAATACTAAACTACTATGACGCTTGCATGGCTGCCGCCTAGGCAGTCTCACGGGCGACCCGCACTCGCTCAAATTACAAAGACTTTCACAACCTAAATAAAAAATCCGAGATGGCAGTTCCACTCGAAATTGCTTTCTCAACAAAACCCAATGGTTGGTAATTTGGGGGGTTGGCATTTTTCACTCATAATCCAAGCTCCAATTTGCGTGCTAGAACGTCTCTATCACGTTGTATCCATGCGTCATTGCTAACGTGTGCTGACGTAGTGACGTAGGCTAGCACTGCTACCCTTCGTTGACAGAAGACACTTTTTGCCACAAAAACTTTGTAACCTCCTAAACTGTGCAACGGAACGTAAATCCCAATAGAAGCAACGCAATCGAGACCAAGACGAAACGTTTGACACCTAGGTTGTCTATGTAGGCCAAATATTGACTGAGTTTTAGGGGTGGGAAAATAATAATAAGAAGAAGAAGATATATGTGAGAGAACAAAGGTTGTGCCCTTGCCGAAGGCAAAGCACACCCAATTAAAGCTTTTGGAGGGGGGGCCAGTAAAAATGGTCTTGGGGCCAAGTAAGTTTCAAACCCACTGGCCCGGTGGGGCAAGTGGCCAAATGTTTTACCGTTGAGCCCTGTACAAGCAGTGAAAAGAAAATCCAACTTCCTCATCCAGGATGCCTCCCACCCCCTCCACCAAAGCTTTGAGCTATTACCATCAGGAAGAAGGTTTAAAGTGCCTCTGGCTAAAAAGTAATTACACAAAAAATCCTTCATTCCCAATGCAATACATATACAAAGCTCATGCTACTGACACATCACACACACTCTGCCTTCAATCAAAATAACATTTTCTAACATTTCTTGAATCTTTGTGGAACATGCCCCCCGGTCACTTCAAAGTGCATTCAAACACTGTGTGCATTCAAGCACCGTGTGCAGATTCCCGATCGTAATTCACTTCACTACATCGGCGAAAGGAGGCCAGAAGTCGAAGGATTTTACATTGTAGACGACGAGAGATTCTTCCTAGAAGTTGAGCAACACTAGTTGTATGAAACAACAAATCCACTAAAGCCCACACAAATTTGTATATCGCGCACTCGCCAATACAGCTACCTCGAGGCTTCTCTTCTGAGACTGGAGGGACTGCCTTTAAACTGAACACAAGCGCACTTACTTATGTTTTATTCTAAATGGACCTTTGTTAGCTACCCAATTCACAAGCAGACAAGCTAGCATCAGGGCAGATGTAGGCTAGTGAATGAAGGGGCGTGGACAGGTAGCTAGCTATATTAGCACTAGCGTTCTTGTCACAACTAAGCGGGCAAAGGAATAATTAAACTACAAGGAATACTACCTTGGCATACAATCGTGTCATTAAGGTGTGATAAGCGCTATGCAAACAAATCTGAGACTGCGAAAAAGAAACAAATAGATGTGCGTACTTCCAATGTCACCAACCACGTCCGTCAAAGTCCTGGGGTTGAGTGCAACATAGTAATATGCTATGCAAACAAACAGAAACGGACAACATCCCGGAACCAAAATGACTAGCTAGATTTTGTATTTTTCACAAAGCTAGGGTTTGGAAGTATGAGGTGGATATGAACTATGCTAAATATTTAATGCGAGAAAATCAGTTACAATTCACATGTTTTACACATTTAGTGAAACCACCGCATTAGGCAAATTATCGTTGTTGTTTATTCTAATTGAAAATGGTTGCTAATGACTTTCTGAATTAAATACATTGTGTCACATTGACCTCTTATTTTATCTTCATTATGACTTTTGATTAAGACATGAGTATTGATTTTCAAACTCATGGGGGGTATTCCTAGCCTGGTCCTAACCAGACTCTCGTACATTTCATTTGTACAGTCTGGGACCGCTCCATTGACAAGCGTTAACTTCCTTGAAGGGTTGAAGTTTCCAATAGTTGAACTATTGGATCTGCCCAGAGCCACTCTGGATCTGCCATAACCAATCGCTAGCGTTCGCCTTACGCCTGGGACACACTGGCTGCGAAGCGCCTGGACGCGCCGCGCAGCGCCACGATCGGCTACGATCGGCTACGACTGAAGGCCGAATTATACTTCTCCGACTCCGTTACGGACAGACGGACGGACGGAGTCGGACGGATTGGTTGAATTTATAGTACTCCGAAGGCTGTGGGTGCTGAAACAATTCACTGCCAGAAGAGTAGGTGGCGCTGCACTGCGATGCTAGCTAGGTTATCGAAAAGTCGGAGCAAATTTACAAATTTGCTGTTTCATCAATAAAATAAGCACCTTTTCATAACTACACTGCCCATTTCTCTTCACATTTTAATTCAGATGCTGATTTACATGTACTGTTTAGCTGAAATATGAATTGTAAAAACTTACAGCAATGGCGGTCAAAGGATTTGGTTCGTCTTGTTGGTCACGGCAACCCCGCCCCCACCCCTGACGCAAGCGGTTCTTAATACGGACAAATCACAGCCAAGGGGTATCCGTAAAATGACGGACGGACAGACGGATAGTCAGGAAAATCAGGAGGTGCACGTAGAGCTCTCCGAGGGGCTCGGAGAGGGGGCGTTTCACGTCGGAGAGGGCGTTCCCTGTGTCCATGTCCGTGAAAACGGAGTAGTATAAATCGGCCTTGAGCAAAAGCTGTTCACACCAGACGCGCATTTCTCCACGCCGGTCACCAAGCCTTTCAGCTACTCTGAGCTTTCCTTTACGCTGACGTGGTACATAAAGATGGCATTGGCTATATGCCAGCATTGATCCTTACGGTGCGTGTCCACTGCAGCGACGCGATTCGAGCGACAACATGTTTTCCATTCATTTTCAATGGAGCCAGGCGAATCGCTTGCGTGGTGCATTGTGGGTAGCGACGCGATTCAAGCGATTCGAGTTGAGATTTTCTCAACTTTATGCAAATGAGGAGCGATTTTCGCTAGCGATGGCCAATCGGAGTGTTTTCTTGTTTCTCGTAACGTAGCAACCATGGTAAACATTTCTAGCTTTCTAGGTTTCAAGGTGGAGGAGAAACTAATCGTTTGTGTGGCTGCTTACCCAGTCTTGTACGATACATAGCTGTATTCCTACAGAGATGTTAATAAAAAATTATGCATGGCGCAAGGTTGCCGAAGTTGTTGGTGCTTGTACTTTCAAATTCAGTCTAGTCACATTACGTAACTTTGTTCTGTGGTAACTAGCACTAGCTAGCTAGCCTGGCTGGAACTCCCTATCGTATCGACAGATTAGCAGAGACTTTGAGTAATATAATAAAACGTTTTTACACATGTCAACGTGTATGTCTATTAAACAGTTTTGTATTTTGTATACAAGTTGTATTTTGATCGATGTTGCGAGTACGTAAACCCAAGTCTGCACACTTGGCCATGACAACTACAACAGTGACTTTAGAGAACTACATTCTACATTAATCTGTTTGAAACGCCCCCGAGCGTGGTGAACTGTGGGAAGGCAAGCGATGGCAAGCGATTCGCGTCGCTGCAGTGGACACGCACGGTTACGTTGTCCTTGTCAAATTGGTGCTGGGTATGGAACGCCAACTGTGCCAAATCGTCTGAATTCTCGTTCGTGTACAGACGTCAATTTTTGACGTCTCTACACGGCCGTTTTAAACGTGTGTACACGTTTTGACGTCTGTACACGGCCGTTTTTAACGTCTGTACACGTTTAAAATTGGGTGCTACCACTTCATTTGTTTCTGAGGGGAAACCAGATAACGATCATTGCAAGAGAGAAAACCTGTCCACACTCAACCGAACTTGATTGAATTAAGGTTAAGAAATAGGCTAATATAAATTGCCAGTCCCATTATTAACAACTGTAGGCTATTGTAAGCTACTGAAAAAATAACTACATTTGTATACTATATCATATTCACATTTCGAAAAAGGTATACATTTAAGTTCGCTAAAGTGCCCACTAGATGGCAGTGTGAGAGCACAAATAGTAAGGGCAGAGCCTCTGGTCAATTTGATGGGTATACCCAAGGATAAATTGTGGCGCAACAGCAAGAAAAATAACATTACAATAAAACAGGTTAGGAATACACAGGGTTGAAGACAGCTGGACAGTACACAGGGTAGCCGTATTCAAGAAATAAAACACGTAATACCCATGGCAATATACATGTAATATCCAACACAGCACAGGGAATGTACAAAATACTTTTAATGTAATTGAGAGTAAATGAAAATGTACAGGGTCTGTTTTTTTTCCCCTGGATAGGGATGGGAACCTATCAGTAGTGGTAGTGGTTCCCAACCCTGGTTCTCAGGGCACCCCTGTCCTGCATGTTTGAGATGTTTCCCTGCTCCAACACACCTGATTCAAATGAATGGTTATAAGCAGGCTTCTGCAGAGCTGGATAACGACCCATTCATTTGAATCAGGTGTGTTGGAGCAGGGAAACATCTCAAACATGCAGGACAGGTCTATAGGATAGAGACCTGTGTTATGCTGGGTACACACAAACATATTTTTTAAATCTTTTAAGATTTTTAAAATGTGAGAGACCACAAACATGGTGGACAAGAAAATCCTAGATTTAACCTTTTTGATCCTATAGTGTGTGGTGTTTGTCCTCGGGGTTCCCCCTCACGTCAGGATTTCAAAGCGGCTCCGACGTTCTTCCGAGCAAGATCGGTCACTCTTAACACACCTCACATCAAGGGAAAATCTGATAAAATAATCTGTAGATAATCGGGACATAACCTAGGATTGTCGGAAGGGGGAAATCGGCCCAAAATCAGACAGATTATCTTATCCAGCATTAGTCAGAGCATGTTTGAACGGAGTTGTAAATTCGTGGAGCAAGGAACAGAATGCCATTAATTAAACCTGAGCAAGGAGCGCACATTATTAATGGCCCAGTTTCCCAGACATGGATTAAACCTGTAGTCCTAATCCAAAAGTAAGAGAAAAATGACTAGGCTTAATCCATGTTTGGGAAACTGGGCCATATCGGCTGTAAGAAATACAGTAGTATGTAACAAATGTAAACAGATTTAATCTCCATGCCGCTAGTCGCATTGCCTGAGCAGCACCTTTGGCCAGATATCTGGTGCATTCCTTTGCCTATTTGGTAGACTATTGAATGTTTGAATCCCCTCTGACCATACATGGGGCATAGGGCACACATTTCTTTTTTCACTCACACTTTGGTGGTTGTAAAGTTTCAGCATAATACTTTTTCATGCCAAAACGAATCTTTAATAAATGTGTACATGACCTTTCATCAATTATTTACAATCTCCTTGCATGCTCTGCGCTTGGAGTCATTATGGTTGCATTCAGTACCGGTCCTAGTACATTTGCTTGCGCACGTGTTTCCCAAAGGCAAACACGTGCGCGCTGGTGCTATACTTACCTGTGGGCCAGACTTAGGACAACTTTAAAAGAAAGATGGAGCTTGGAATAGGTTAGAATAGGTTCTGCGGATCAGTTTGGGGAGGGCTAAATGTAGTCGTAAATTTATTTTATATGAACACATGAATGTATTTTGTTGTGTTTAAATGTATGGATTTCAAAGGCATGATACTCATCTTCGAATTTGTATGTATGTGATCTGCTGATCCGTTGGGAGGGCTGAATATTGTTCGTCCCACATGTGACATGTGGTCAGTCCCATTTGATAACATTGTCGCCGAAAGAAAAAAGGAGGCGCTTCCAGGCGCATCGCAGCAGATCGCAGCTGATCGTGGCAGTGTGTCCCAGGCGTTAGCCAACTCCTTCACCACTAACGGAGCTAGCTGAGAAAATCAAACTTTTCCCGAACCCCGTGGGGAGGAAAGCCACAACATCATGGTCACCAACAAAACTCAAGCAAAGATTGGGCCTCATTCACCAAATGTTCATACAAACTAATTTGTTCTCAAACCCCACTTACGCAGTTTTCAGGAAGATTCTGGCATTCACCAATGTTTTCTTATTTGGTATTTGTTGTTAGGTAAGAACAGAATTTACGCACACCCAAGAGCACTCTTACGCACAATTGAGAGCTGACATGTTTGCACAAAATAAGTAGTTATCGTCCGTTCTAATTTAAAATGGAATATTTCTCTCCTCTATAATTTTCATTATTTTACACATATTCTTTTTGTTTGTTTTAATAAATACATACTACACTTACACTTCTGCTCATTTGTAAAGCACTTTGAATTTCCATTGTGTATGAATTGTGCTAGGCCTATATAAATACAGTATTTTACAATCGCTATGACAATTTTTTCAATACTTTTAACAAGTTTCCTAAACTCTTGACACAGTTAGCACAACATCCGTCTGTATTGGCTATACCATTAACACATTTATTGTTGCTTTGACACAAAATGCATAGAATAAACACAAATGTTAAATGCCTGAACTTCTTTTACACACAAGCTCAACCAAGACCAAAACTATTGATTTTTACTGCCCAATTTACCAACGCTTTCACACTGTATGTCGGAACAGATAACATCATGTTCAAAACCTAACTTATTGGCTAAAGTCAAAGTGAACAGCTGTTCATATTGTAAATTGAAATACAAACATATCCCCCTGTATTTTATTCCATTGCTACTGAGAAACAGCTGGTTGAAATTATGCAAATACTGTAAATCACAGCTGATTCCCAACTCGGAAACACTCAGGTGTATACAGTAACAGGACCTCTTTGGGCTGATCTTATGTGGAAAAAGAACAATACAGAGAAACATGAAGAAAGAAAGAATATGTAATGCCTGCAGGAGGGAGAGGAAGACAAGTACCAGGACAAGGGAGAGGAGTGGGGCAAGGTAGAGGGAGAGGAGTTAGAATGTGTGGTGATGCTCAGAGAAGGGCCAGAGCTAGGGTAACTGATGAAATATTGTAAATGGCAGCTATATTGCATATTTCTTGCAGTAATGTCCTGTTGCAACTGAAGCCTTTACTGCAGCAATTATGTTTCTGTCTTCTTTTTTTCAATACAGTAACCGTACATTCTATAAAGCTACTCTGAGATGGGTCATTCATTTTTTGTTCTGAATTTCTGCAACAAAAGAAACAAAATGCATGCATTTACTAAACCCAACAAAACAAAAATGTAAAGAGGCTTCAAAAGAAACTGCATTGCAAAACACAATATATGATCCATATACTGTGAGACCTGACACATATACTGTATAATAGAATGCAGTTTCTGTAATTTCATCTGATGTTAGTGTTTTTTTATGACAATTTATGATTGATTAAATGTTCCTGTTGAAAGAGAACTGTGTTAGTGTTTTGGTAGACATGGTGTATTGTTTAGTGTATTTTTGTGTTGTGAAAATTAGAGTTTGAGTTTAGTTTACAATGTTTGATTTTGAGCATGAAATTAACAGTTTTGCCAATTGTGTGTGGTAGGTGTGTTGGTGCATTAAGAGTTAAGGAAACTTGTTAGATGTATTGAAAAGATTGTCATAGCGATTGTAAAAAAAACTGTAAACTAGCCTTGCTTTGCCTTCAATTCAAATCAAATATGTTAACTGGGAACATTGCCATTCAATAATAAGTGAGTTATCACTGTATTTATAGGCCCAAAGTAGGCTTATTCCGCACACTAGGACTACACCACACAATGGCGTATTTATTGCTTCTGCAAAATTTTGCAGATCGTTCCTTGAGGAGGGAACACATCTTCCTTGACCATACCCATTTATTTGCAGAGAGCGACAGGTAGCCCAGCTAACACATGATGTTGCGGCAACGTTGCCAGTAAGTGCTCAGTTGGTAACCCGCGACGTTACCTTCTGGCAACGTCGTAGCAACGTTATAAAGGGGATGTTGCCAGTTGGTCCCATGGACAACGTTGCCACGACGTCGTACCTTGGTCGGCTGGTTACGTTATTTTTAGACCCGTGGACAACGTTGCCGCGACGTCATACCTTGGTTGGCTGGTTACGTTATTTTTTGGTTCCCTGGACAACGTTGCCGCGACGTTGTACCTTGGTCGGCTGGTTACGTTATTTTTAGACCCGTGGGCAACGTTGCCGCGACGTTGTACCTTGGTCGGCTGGTTACGTTATTTTTTGGTCCCATGGACAACGTTGCCGCGACGTTGTACCTTGGTCGGCTGGTTACCTTATTTTTAGACCCGTGGACAACGTTGCCGCGACGTCGTACCTTGGTCGGCTCGTTACATTATTTTTTGGTCCCGTGGACAACGTTGCCGTGACGTTGTACCTTGGTCGGCTGGATACATTCATTTTGGTACCATGGGTTAAGTTGCGGTTAAGTCGCTCTTTGGTCGCAGGACAACGGATCTCGAGTGCAATATAGTGGTTTATCCAGAGATGGAGAGATCACACTGGACTGCTCTCAGTTCTGACACTTTTGCAATGTAGCCATAGTCTACATGAATTTCAATCACACACAATATTAAATGTTGCACCCAGCACGTATAAATGTAGACAATGCATGTAATTCATGTGCAGCTCAGCCCCAGCATGTCATTGGTCATCAATTTTCTCATATGCAGAAACATAGCTTTAATAAATAAAAGACTGAATTTGGAATATAATTTAGTATTTCATTCTTTACTATAAACATGTACAAAAGCAATTTCATTCTTTAATATAAACATGTACAAAAGCAATCAATGTGTGATGTGTAACATGATTAAGCAAACATTCTTTGTATAGCACACCAAAGCTGTATGACACACAATGCAAATTTGTGCTCCAATAATTTTGTAATACAAAATTGTTAAATGTGACCAAAAGGTAAGCAACTCTTAAGAGTTTCATTTCCAAAGACAAGTCATCACAAAATATTACAATTCTTCCTTAGCAAACCTGCCCCTCAGTCTGCCCCTGAGCAACAACTTTGCGCATGCCCATTTCAACGCATCGCTGAAACTGGGGTTTCAGAAGATATTTTGCAGGGGTTGAACCGTCTTGTACGCATTGGATTTCAACTGGAAATTAGCTACTTCAAAGGTGAGTTTCTTTACAGAAATAGTTTTAAATATATAAACATATTTTCAGAAATTGGATGGGGCATGCTATTGTAACCGGTGTGAATCGGTGAAACTCACTCCTCAAGGTATGTAATGGGCCACCCGCGTCAACGAATAGCTAGCTTTTCTTTGGTGTAGCTGGTAGTGGTGGCGCTTGGCAAGTCAGAGGTGGTGAGTTCGACTCCTGGTCGGTGCGGCCAGATACCTCTGACGGAGTTTGCTTGCAAGACCACGTCCGTTGCATACCCGTTACATTGGTGCCGTGACCCGGATCTCACGAGGTTAGCGCCAGCTAACCGCCGGAGTGAGTTTCAGAGGGGTGAATGTAACTGGTGTGAATCGGTGAAACACACTCCTCAAGGTATGTAATGGGCCACCCGCGTCAACCAATAGCTAGCTTTTCTTTGGCGTAGCTGGTAGTGTTGGCGCTTGGCAAGTCAGAGGTGGTGAGTTCAACTCCTGGTCGGTGCAGCCAGATACCTCTGACGGAGTTTGCTTGCAAGACCACGTCCATTGCATACCCGTTACACTATTACGTATATGTTTGAAATTTAGGCTATTTAGCCTGTTTATGTGCTATCAGATTCACATTGTTTACGTTAGGATTTCGCTAGCTACAGTAGAGGTTAAGCCCTCCAGAAAGTTATGTTGAAATATGAAAATGCATAGGCCTACATGTTATCAAAGTTTAGCGTCTCACAAATCACCCACAAAAGAATCAGTGCAGTGTTAATTTTGGCAGCTATTTTTGATTCAGTCTTAGTCTTTAGACGAAAATGCTTATTAGTTTTAGTCACATTTAGTCATTTTAATCCTTCTTAATTTTAGTCTAGTTTTCGTCTACGAAAACTCAAAACATTTTAGTCTAGTTTTAGTCGACGAAAACTAAATACATTTTAGTCTAGTTTTAGTCACATTTAATAGCCATATTAAACTCCTTTTTTCCCCCTTCTCAGTAGGGATGTGCATCTCCATCACTGAGGACGATGCAATACACATCTCGATGCACTGCCAACGATCCAATACATTAGAGATACATAAAAGCAACTACTAATGCGATACGATACGATTCACCCCTATTGCGATGCAGTGCGATTTGACAAGATGTGATTCAATGAGATGCAAAAGAATATGATGCTATGCAATTTAATATGGTACATAATGATGTATTTCTTTGTCAGACAGCAAATCATCAATTAACTAAACAAGTGAAAGTTTTACTTCACATATTAAACAAAGTCTCTGACAAAAGATCAAATAACATCAGGCCTGGACCTTGCCTTAAACCAGTCCTTCTTTCCTGTTGTATGTGTTCTCTGAATGTAAAAATGGGTAAACTATTACTGGCAGTCACAAGCTGCTGTAAACACTGTCATAACATCACACACTAAATTGAACTCATGTCCTACTTTAAGGTTTTTCTCAACGACTCAGCTATCTCTCGTATTACTTTGTAGTACACAACAGGGATTTGTTTCTCGGAGAATATAGAATTCCTATTCTTGCTAGAGGTACCGGTGGAGCTAGCCACTGACTGTAGCCATAGCTGAATCCGAGGGGGAGGCAGATGTCTCCACACAAATACCATGTAGCCTCTTCAGGTGACTACCTAAATTAGCCATGATGCTATCAGGCCGGGGGTTTCAGGCACACACGCAGATTGCAAGATCGAGTTCAACAAAAGAGTTTATTCTCCTTAACAAAGGTATTCCGATTAACAAAGGTATTCCAGAAGAAAAGTATAATCCCAATCGGTGGTAACAAAACGGGGTCAAGGCCCACAAACAAGTCTTCCTTGAACAAGAGACGTTAGTACTCACACGTTAGTCCTCACACTCCATGACAGAGTGAAGGGGGAAGGACACCCAGTGCTTAAATAGGAAGTGGTGATCACCGCAGGTGTAGCCCAGTGCAGAAGAAGACAGGTTAGGTGCTCTAGGATGTGTGTCGCCCTCTAGAGGGCTGGCGCCCGTGCGTGGATGTGACAGGACCCCCCCTCCGAGGGGCGACTCCAGACGGCCCAGGGGAAGAGGCCCGAAACCGTTGGATGAGGGACTTGTCCACAATGTTCTTGGCGGGAACCCAGCTGCGCTCCTCCGGCCCATACCCCTCCCAGTCCACCAGGTACTGCGTGGTCCTCCCGACCTTGCGTACATCCATAATCCGGTGAACGGTGTAGGTGAGACCCCCGGCGATGAACCTGGGAGGGGGCGGGGCCGGGAGCTCCGGACACAGCGGGGAGGAGGCGGCCGGGCACAGTACGGACCGATGGAAGACGGGGTGAACCCGCATAGAGCGTGGTAACTCCAGATGGAAAGCCGTCCTGGATATCCTCCGGAGGATCCGGAACGGGCCAACGTACCGTGGGGCCAATTTCCGGGTCTCCCCCTTCAGGGCCAGGTCCTTGGTGGCCAGCCAGACTCGCTGGCCAGTCGTCAGGGTCGAACCCGGTCGTCGTCGCCGGTCTGCCTGTCGCCTCATCTGTCTCTGAGACTGGAGCAGGGCCCGACGAGCCTGTTGCCAGCGGTTGCAGAGGCGAGCCACCGAGCTGCGAGCACATCCCCATCCACAGGGGAGGAGGGGAACAAGTGAGGGGGATAACCCCACATGATTTCGAATGGGGAGGCAGCCGTGGCCGCGCTCCACAGAAGGTGCTGACTCCATCTGGTGGGGTCTTTGGAGGCGTAGCACCGGAGGTAGATTTCGAGTGCCTGGTTGACTCGCTCAGTCTGCCCGTTGGACTGGGGGTGGTAGCCCGAGGTCAGGCTGATCGAAGCTCCCAAGTTGCCCCAGAAAGCCTTCCAGAATCGTGCCACGAACTGGGGACCTCGGTCGCTGACGAGATCTTTTGGGGGTCCGTGCGGGGGAAGCCCCGTAATGAAATCAAGGGAGATATGGGTCCAGGGGCGATGTGGGACCGGAAGGGGTTGCAAGAGTCCTGCAGGTCTGCGGTTATCTGGTTTAGCCACCATGCACACCGTGCAAGCTGCCACATACCCCGTCACATCCTGGCGGAGTTTCGGCCACCAGAATCGTCTCCGGACCCCTGGATGGCCGGCTAATCGGGAGGCGTGTGCCCACTCCAAGGCCTTCGTGCGACAGGATGGAGGCACGAACAGAAGGCCCTTAGGAGTCTCGGAGGGAGCCGGTGACGGTCCTAGTGCCCGTTGAATCTCCTCCTCCAGATGACAGCGTACGGCCGCCACGACCTTCGAGGAAGGAATAATGGGCTCAGACGCTGCTGGCTCGGCCTCAGTCGTGTGGAGGCGTGAAAGGGCATCCGCCTTACCGTTCTTGGAACCTGGGCGATAAGTGACCACAAAGTCGAAACGGCTGAAGAAAAGGGCCCAGCGGGCCTGCCTGGGGTTCAGTCGTTTGGACTCTCCAATGTACTCCAGGTTCTTATGATCGGTGTATATGAGGAATGGGTTGGCTGCGCCCTTGAGCCAGTGACGCCATTCCTCTAGCGCTAGTTTGATGGCTAGCAGTTCCCTGTTGCCTACGTCATAGTTTCTCTCCGCCGGGGAGAGCGCTCGGGAGAACCCCCGAGTCTGAAGCATCTATCTCCCCCACAAAAGGCAGAGCTGGGTCTGGGAGCGTGAGGATCGGTGCTGTGCAGAACCTTTGCTTGAGGTCCTCAAAGGTCTTCTGGGCAGCCTCCGTCCACAACAACCGGCGGGGACCCCCCCGAAGCAGAGCTATGATAGGGGACGCCCGGGCACTGTAATTCCGTATGAACCGCCGATAGAAATTGGCAAATCCCAGGAACCCCTGGACCTGCTTGATGGTGGTGGGTATCGGCCAATCCACGATGGCCTTTACTTTTGCAGAGTCCATAGAGAGTCCCTGAGGGCCGACTACGAACCCCAAGAAGGTGGTGGAAGCAGAGTGGAACGTGCATTTTTCCGCCTTGCAGAACAGCTTGTTCCGTAGAAGGGCCTTCAGGACGGCTCGGACGTGGCCGACATGTTCCTGGAGCGACTTGGAGAAGATGAGTATGTCATCCAAGTATACAGACACGCACACCTCCAAGAACTCGCGCAGCACGTCGTTGATGAGGTTCTGAAAAACCGCAGGGCTGTTTGACAACCCAAACGGCATCACTAGGTATTCATAGTGTCCGCTAGGTGTAATAAAGGCGGTCTTCCACTCATCTCCGGCCCGCATGCGAACCAGGTGGTATGCGTTTCTGAGGTAGAGTTTAGTAAAGATAGTGGCGCCCTGGAGGCGCTCGAAGGCGGCAGACATGAGGGGCAAAGGGTACTTGTTCTTCCGGGTGATGTTATTCAGTCCCCGGTAATCGATGCACGGCCTCAGTCCGCCGTCCTTTTTCCCAACAAAGAAGAAGGGTGCTGCAGCCGGAGACGTAGATGGGCGAAGTAGCCCAAGGCGCAGCGCCTCTTCGATGTAGTCCTTCATTGCCTGGCTCTCCGCGACAGAAAGGGAGTAGAGACGCCCCCTAGGAGGAGAGGTACCAGGCAAGAGGTCGATGGCGCAGTCGTACGGCCGATGAGGAGGGAGAGCGGCGGCCTTCTCCTTGCTGAAGACCTCCTCCAGGTCGTGGTAGCAGGCCGGGACCGTGCTCAGGTCTGTTCTGTCTGGAGGGGCCAAGATGTTCACGCTTGGAGAGGCGTCAGCCAACAGGAGACACGGTGGTGGGAAACGAGGATCCGGAGTATTCCTTCGCCGGGGTGATGCGGGAAACACAGGGTGTTGCCAGTGTGGGAGCTGGGAGGTGACCCGCAGTGGCGCAAGCTGGGCCCCAGTGGAGTAGAGAGCCAACCGCCCACGCAAACTGCGGTTCGTGGACGGCGAGCCAGGGGTAACCTAGCACCACAGGGTCCTGCGGGGTGGTGGTGAGCCAGAAGTGGATGGTCTCCTGGTGGTCGTGATGAGAGGACATGATGAGAGGAACCGTCACCCGCTCCAGATGTCCAGAGCCCAAAGGGCTGGTTGGAATCCCCAGCTGTTTTGCCAGGGTGATGTCCATCAGGTTGACTGCCGCACCGGAGTCCACCAAGGCAGTGAGGAAGACAATGGGATTGTTCTTGCCGATGTGACGGAGACATATGGGGATGGAGAGACGGTTGGCGGGTCCAGGGGTCTTAGCGCTACCACTCACCAGAGGCCCTGGGTCCCCTGACGAGTGCTGCCTTTCCCCGGTAGGTCTGGGCAGTGTTGAACCTGGTGCCCGGATGACCCACAGTACATGCACAGGCCTCCTTGGAGACGGCGGCTGCGTTCTTCGCGACTCAGCCGGAGGCGGCCGAGTTCCATGGGCTCTTCCGGTAACCGGGTCGGTGCTGGAGTGGGGATGGGTGTGGCTGGCCTTGGCTGGGAGGTCGTCATGGGTGACCGGGCCTCCCGGCGGTCACGGCGACGTTCCTGAATTCGAGCGTCGAGGTGGAGTGCTACAGTGATCAGCTCGTCAAGCGATTGTCCCCAGTCACGGTTGACCATCTCATCCTTCACAGCCTCTAGTAGCCCGCGGTAAAAGGCCGAACGCAGGGCTTGGTCCCCCCAGCCACTCCGAATTGCCACGGTGCGGAACTCTACGGCGTACTGGGCTACCCCCTGGTTGATGGCAAGGACTCGTTGTGCTGCCTGGTTCTCGGTGCGGTTTTTATTTTCAAAGATCCGTTTTCGTCACGTCTTAGTCTCATTTTTGTCGTGAGAAAAAGGTTGTTAACAAACATTTTTCGTCATAGTTTTCGTCTACGAAATTAACACTGAATCAGTGAAAATAAATATTCAGAACTGTTAGAAAACCTTGACCCAAAATAGTTTATTTAGCCCGGAATTTTCAAAGACTGTGGAGCTAGCGTGGCTAATCACGTTTTAATCACAGTCGGTCATGGCATGCACAGCAATGGCGTCTATAAAAGTATCATGTCACTAATTTTTCCAATTTGTACATGACATCTGTTTTTGGATAAGTTTATTCGTTTTAACCTTTAGATGCGTGAGTTCTAAATATTTCCGACGCTTCCACCAGTTATTTTTCCAAAACGGCAGCTAGGTAGCTTTAATTAGCTTCCGTTACCTAGCAACCTAGCATAATACTCGTAGCAATGCTACTACCTGCTAGTCTTACTTGTTAGCCTACTAATTGTACATTTTGAAGCCATACTATAGCGTTTGTCATATAACGTCACTGTGTCCAATCCCGACCGTTTTTTAGCTAACATTCTGATAAAATGCCACTTCAAATATCGTATCCCGTTTTCAGCTGATTTACTGATTTCACGTTAAGCTTTAACTTCTTACCTTTCGAGCTAAATATTGTAAAAAAAAAATAGAATTAGCTTAGCCTTTACTAGAGCCGGTAAAAAGACACTAGCGCCGGTAAATTAGCCGTGCGCTACCCTTGTCCAAACCCGACCGCACTTCTATCCTCATAGTAAACACTCAAACGCTGCTGTTTTTACGGGGATATTAACTTGATCCAGGGTCACCAAACTGACCATCAATGCTGTCAACATATCCGGGGACGTAGTTATGTCCTCCACAATAAGATATCACGCTTCAACATCTCCAAACTATGCGATAAAATCTCAATTTGACTGTATACCACCACCTGCTGGATGTTTTGTTGAACTCTTCTCAAAGTTTGCTAGCCCCCATCCCTTCCTCCCCTCAACTACAGATCACGTCACACATGATCGTGTATTTTCATTGGCTAGACAAAGGAGTGTTAAGCTAGCGTTGAAATACACTCATATGCTAACCCATATAGTAGCAGTACGATGACAACACAGACACACTTGTCAGAGTAAAGATCGTCGCCCAAGCGTCGCCCGAGTGTCGCCGAGTGGTCTTTCGGCCAAAGTAACTTTCCTATATTATTTAGACATGTAAACGTCCATATATGTTCATGAAATTTGACACGTAGATTGTTTGGTATGTGTTAGATGAATTTCTGTCAGAGGATGGGCCAAGGAGAGCACCACAATGAAAAGAGTTGACTTTGTTTATTAGGTCGAGCTGCTCGGATCACGTCACCACGACAGGCAGAGTGGTTGGCATGAGTGAGAAAACATGTCTCTCAGAAGTCCCTTATATATTGCTGGACTGTACAAATATAGTTGACACCACAACATATCCTTTAACGGTACGGATTCCACAACTTGATGCACAGAAGAAACAACACACAGGGGATGCGGTCATCAATCATTGCTTGTACTATTCTCTGCATCTTGTACTTAACCTAAGTTGACCAGAGCACATTCCTTGATCTATATGTGTATTGTCCAGGGCCTGCTACGTGACCTCTTGACCTCAGCAAGAGACAACCTCACACATGTATAGAAAATATGCGTATCAGTATGCCTAAAATAATACTACTTACACTTTGCTGGCGATAGCAAAAGAAAATGCTGGCAAAAAGACCGGAAACTGAGTGTCCAAACCCCGTTCGGGTTTGGACAATAGTAGCTTACAGCGGTCGGGATTGGACACAGTGACGTTAGTTTTTGTCTATCGGAAAATAGTCGGTTGGAATGTTCAGAATCACACATGTGTGACTCTACGCTGTGGGGCCCTGCTTTCGAACGATCACATATGTGCAATGCTACTCCTTTAATATCAATATGCTAAAACTATGTACATAAACTACATTCCACTTTCATTTCTGTACAGATTATACTACCACTGTCACACGGCCTAGCACTGTGTCCCTGGGAAACTTTTGCATCACCAGATGCCATACCCCTAGATGTCAACTCTGGTCTGGTGGAGGTGAACCCATTGGGGGCCCAGGAAAACAGCTGGCAGCCAGGCAAGTGCAAATATAAGACACTCAAAAAAATATATGCTTTGTATACAACCATTCAAGGTAACATTTGTTATTTACATCAATGTTACAGCTAATCTAGAAGATCCACAGTGTATGCCAATCATGCTAACTCTTGTAAACTTGTTTTACTTGTCTTTAATGACAGACACATTACAGGTTATGCTCCGGAAGATGGAGACATTGGAGGAGAACCAGCGAGAGGCTCTCCTATTCAGGCGACTACAGGGCAGACACACTGAAGAGGTGCCAGTGATGGACCTACAGGTGGCCCAAACACAGGCTGAACTCCAAGACCTTGAGGAGCGCCTTAAGGTGCTGGAGTTGCGAAAGAGAGTGGTAAGTGTTTGAAGATGCCATGAACTATGGCTTACACGCAGTGTTCAACGTTCACATTTGTGCTGACAATAAGTTCATGACTTCTAATTCCAGACGCTGTGATGAAGTGGAAGACGGGACTGGGAGAGAAAGCTGTGGAGCTCCTCATAGAGGAGACACTCATACACACCCCGGCAGCCCATTCAAAACAAGCCAGGTGAATGAATTATGATTGCAGCTTCCATATCCAACCTTTCACATGGCTATGTGACAAAAATCTAGAATAACATATTTTTTTGATGATGTATATTATTTTAGATATTTTAGATGATTTTGTAATGACTTGTATAGCCCCTTTTTACACGTGCAATTATGTTGATAGAACACTAACTTATTTTGTGCTTCATTGTCAGGGCCAACAGACAGGACCTGTAGCGGGGACTGGCAGAAGATTTTAATTCACTGTTTGGCACTTTGTTTGAAATAAAATGACAATGTTACATGGAAATGCTGCCTTGTGATTAGCTTGAGTTAGGCTACACATCACACAAACATAGTCCTCCTAAAGTTGGTTACCATGTAGCCTATTATACAAGAACAAGTAGCATTTTGGGCAAATGAGGTCTGCATATGAACCACCCCAATATAAGCAGTAGAATTGAGAAATATAGGTTACTTAGTTAACGTTGCAGTTACGGACTGGCAACGTCACTAAATTACGTTACTAGGAGGTCGCGGTTACGGACTGGCAACGTCGGAAAATTACGTTGCTAGGAGGTCGCGGTTACAGACTGGCAACGTCGGAAAATAACGTTGCCACGACGTCGCAGTTACGGACTGGCAACGTCACAAGATTACGTTGCGGTTACCTTCTGGCGTCCCACAGATGCACGGTCCCGCAACGTCGCCAAAGACGTTGCGGCAACGTATGTTTGGTCATCGAGTGACGTTGCGGCAACGTAACTGTGTTAGGTGGGAGGCTACCTGTTGGAACGCTTTAGGCTACCAAGAGCAGTCCTCATGGATATTTGTAACAGTCAACTGATTTCTAGGCTTTTTTGCTTAAGAATTCAGATTAAAGTTAAACCATTTATTTTTCACTTCATCAGTTCTTCGCCCTTCGCCAGATACAGCGTTCACTGCATGAGTAATTGCATTCCATGCATCGGTTTTATTTACTGCTTTGTATCCGCCACTGACGCTACTAAATATGATGTGTCGTTCGTCGCTAACTTCTTGCAGCTGTACCTCCACTTCAGAATTAGTTAAGTTTTTCTGTCTTTTGTCGAGGCCTCCACCGTCTTTACCACGTCTTTTTGACATTTCTCTGAGTGTGCACACGGCCCTGCCATCTCATGCCCTTTTATGGGAATTAACGGGGCGTTTACCTATGCTAAATAGGAGCAACGGGGCACAAGCTTTCAACTTACGATATATTGGGATTCATCATTCTAAGATCAAACCTGCAAACAATTCTGCTGTTTAGGAACACGTCATGAATCACACGTAGACTTTTCTTAGGAACTTTCTTAAGAACAAATGTAAGAAATAATTTAGGAAGATATTGGTGAATGAGGCCCATTGAGCTCTAGGTTGTTTCGGCTACACCAGGTCACCAGGTTGTCAGCTTCCCACCTATAATCAGACACGTCCCCACCAGAGATGAGCCCAATGAGGGTGGTGTCGTCCGCAAACTTCCGGAGTTTGACGGACTGATGACTGGAGGTGCAGCTGGGAGAAGAACAGAGGGGAAAGGACGCAGCCCTGAGGAGACCTGGTGCCGATGGACCGGGAGTCAGAGACTTGTGTTCCCAGCTTAACGCACTGCTTCCTGTCAGACAGGAAGTCTGTGATCCACCTGCAGGTTGAGTCGGGCACGTTCAGCTGGGAGAGCTTTTCCTGAAGCAGGGTGGGGATGATGATGTTGAAGGCAGAGCTGAAGTCCACAAACAGGATCCTGGTGTAGGATGCCGGGGAGTCCAGGTGATGTGGAGGGCCATGTTAACTGCCTCGTCCACAGACCTGTTGGCTCTGTAGGCAAACTGCAGGGGGTTCAGTAGAGGGTATGTGATAGATTTGAGGTGTGTCAGCACCAGGCGCTCGAAAGACTTCATTACATTTACATTACATTTACATTTATGCATTTAGCAGACGCTTTTATCCAAAGCGACTTCCAAGAGAGAGCATTACAAAAGAGCATAGGTCACTGATCATAACAACGAGATAGCCCCAAACATTGCAAGCAGCCAAAACATGAAGTATACATTGTGAAAAACCAAATAAGTGCCAAGGGGAAGAACCATAAGAGCATGCAGTTAAACAAGTTACAATTAAACAACATGAAACTCAAAAAAGTGCAAGAGTGTACCTGTAAAGGAGAAGACAAAAACAACAGTCAACAGTAAAATATTTCACAGCGAGTACAAGAATTTAAAACCGTCACAACTAACCAACAGGAGCAACAAGTCTCTCAACACGAGTCATTGTGATCCTGGAGGAAATTAACATCAGGTCCAGCCAAGCATTCCTAAGTGCCGTTGTAGTGTCATTACCACAGTAGTGGTAATGAAGTAAACCAGTACTATAGTTATATACATCTGCAATGATTCTGTGTTCTAGAAGCGACCAGGGCATGTGTTGCTCCCCCCAAGACAATGACGCAGTCAGCCAAAAAGAGCCACAGAACCTGGACTTCCAGTTCCTTCTCTCCTGCCACAGGATTATTTGACAATAATCAAATTGTTATTCAAAACAATTATTTGAATAATTGTTTACCTCAAATACTGTTAATGGAATGTTTCAGTGAAGCTGAACCACTAAGTAAAGCAGGTGATCAGGACGAATACTGACCGTCATCCTCTTATAGTTTATTAACAGTTTTTATTCAAATAAAAAAGGTATGTTAAGTGAGTGTGTTGTATGTTTAACATAAACTCAAATGACTGTTGAGTCAAATAGTGTTTCAATTATGCAGTTACCTCTGAGTATAGAATAAAACTAATATCAGATATCAACTAATACTAGAGAGGGTACAATTTCTGGGGAAATTGTAGGGTGTGCTTGCTTGCGTCGGTTGCACAGGGGTCTGTATATTTTATATAAAAATGCATAGGGCCTACTTATTATTTATAAAGATTACATAGATTTAAAAGCATATTTTTTTTGCTGCTCATTTAAACTCAAAATACGAGGGAAGTGTAGAATGAAATATTATGTCTTCTCATTTCCCCTGCAAGAGGAAGCCTCATAGCTGAATCAACGAATACATTTGGCAGACCGGTGTAAAAATGGACCTAATCTCTATGACTTAAACGTCCTTTTAAGTTTTCCCTTCTCGTGATATGTTCAGGCATTTAGCCTACTCATATTGCATTCATTCATTAATAAAGAACCCCCTTTGAAGATTATTTTACGACGTTACCGGCAGTAGAAGATGGAATCGCGATTCAAACAGTACCATCTGCTAACTGAAAATATGCCCCCAAAAACGTAAATAAGCTTGACATTTATTTAGTGGAAAATCGCTCATTCATAAAAAGCTCACTGGTAGCGATCATTGTCAGTAACAAGGCAAAATGCGATATAGCCCTGTGTGGAGAAGCTGCCACGGTAAATTTTACTACTACAGTGTACTAGACTACTGTTGACAAAGTTTAGGCTGTGGCAATGAAGTTCAGGTTAGTAGTCAGATAGTTTCACGTATTGAAAGACTTTTGATTTAAGTAAGGGGAGTGCCGAACATGTTCTGTCGCCGTTTGACTTCCTAAACAGCTGTGTAGATGTTTTTGTATGTGTTATTAATTAATGATAATTTCACCAACAAATCGTTTACTTGTAATGTAATGTCATAATAAATCCTACAACGAAAATGTATTTGTGAGGAATGTTTATTTTAACGATTGAAAACAGATGCATCATAGTCAATGTCATGCTAATGCTTCAGTGAAATAGTAGACTACCGTTTCCGAAAGTAGCTATCAGCTAATATTGTACATTACATTTCACAATTGTGTTTCACATGACAAAGTAAAATGAGTAAATAGTTATCACCCTGGCCTCTTTGCTTGTGGCGTTTCTGCAGCTGCCTTGCAGTAAAGCTATAGTGCTAGCGTCACTGTGTCCAATCCCGACCGGATTTTAGCTAACATTCTGATAAAATGCCACTTCAAATATTGATAAAAAAAGATCGTATCACGTTTTCAGCTGATTTACTGATTCCACGTTAAGCTTTAACTTCTTACCTTTCGAGATAAATATTGTTAAAATGTTTAGAGTTAGCTTAGCCTTTACTAGAGCCGGTAAAAAGACGCTGGCGCCGGTAAATTAGCCGTGCGCTAGCCTTGTCCAAACCCGACCGCACTTCTACACTGATAAAATGAACTTTATGGTAGAGTAAAATATATTAACTAAATTGTCATAAATTGTACATTATGATATTAAGTTTCAGTGTGAACTAGAATGTTTTAAGTAGTGTAAGGGGCCCCATTATCGTCCACTCTAAATCTCCAACGTTCGGGGCCCCATTATCGTCCACAACCGTTTCTTCCGTTAATTTCTTAAATAAGATATGCAGCAGCAACGAAAGAAAGTAACTTATCGATATGTACACATCTTATATTGCTGCACACCAAATTACAGCTTCTTACTTTGAGATTTGAGTATCTAAATACGCTCTCAAACCGTATGTGTAGCATCTGCCTTCCGCAGCGTCAAACTGACATTTCTCCATTGAAAGTGGTTGGGTGGACGATAATGGGACCCCCTGGCTAACTGCTAAAATCAGGAAAGTAACATTTCTAGGCATATCCTGATTGGATTTCAAAACCGGAATGTTATAATATAGGTGTGTATCTATATATTAAAGTACAATGCTGTGACATAACATTTTGAATTTGTATTATAACGACATTTTGGTAAAATTTCTAACGAGCGTCGAGAGCTAGGTGGACGATAATGGGACCCCTACGAGCGTCGAGAGCTACGTGGGGCTGAGGCACCGTGTTGAGGGTTAGGGTTAGGGTTAGGGTTAGGGTTAGCTAAGTATTTTAATATATACGCATTTAATTCATGTAATAAACTAAATGTGTGGGAAGAGTACGTTTTATCATATATTTATTAATACTATTTAAATGTTTTAGAGTCACTGTACATACATCAAAAAATACTAAGTACATTTTAATCAAAAACTAGCCCTTTCATCTGCGCTTGCGCCCTTGGACTTGAGAAGATACGCGCGATTTTACTTCGGTCAGAGACGGTTGGGTCAGAGAATGTAGACGTGGTCTGGTTGGGTTGAACCGCATCCATATGTTATCTCTGGTGAGTTTTACCTTTCTTTTTAAAATGTGTAATAATATATGGGTCATTTTGTTAGTTAGCTTCTTGTTTGCTTGTTACTATTCACAGCGAAATTAGGCTAGACATACGTGATTTATCTGTGCTAGCTGTAATTGTTAGCTCTAGATAGCTAGCTAACATTGTCAAATTAGTAAAAGACTATCGCTTCCACACGTAGCTAACTATGCAGGAAAGCTCCGCTATATATTTCACTTCTATAAAAACGTAAGGCACAAAAGTGTAGAGAGGGAGATTATTCACAAGCAGAAAAAAGCAATTGTTGCTAGCTCTAACTAGCTAGCTGCACATGGGAAACCATCGCTATCAACGTTCTGGAAAAAATAATCATGTCAGGTTAACTTTAATTTAGCCATCGATGTATCTCTAATTTAGTATTTCAAGATGCCTACTTTAGTGGGTGAGTTATGTAAATGTAACTTGAATGAATTTATAATATGCTGGCCAAACCAGGGTATATACTGGAATATAGCTAGTTCATCTAAACCTTTCTGCACTCGGTAGCACGTGTCAGCAGCATGATTGCCAGTTCCTTGTGCTACCAGTCAGCAGCAGGATTGCCAGTTCCAGCAAACATTTCCAGCCCAAAGAGTGCTCAAAACCAGCCCAAAATGCCTGAAAACTAGCCCATTATTTTTTGGGTGTACAACAGAGGAGTTAAACATTTATCCAAAAAAATTATAATGTAAAAATAACTGGTGGATTAATATTTTCCTTATTTTCTGCTATTCTCTCTATTTTCGTACATTGGCTAGTTTTTAAGAGCACTTGATAAGGAGACTGACAGTAATTTAACATGTTTCTATCAACAGTAATCAGTGAGTTGTGAAGGGCTAGGTCAGAGGAGTGATTGGCTGTAACATTAGCAGGCAAGTAGAAATCTGTATGCATGAAACAATATTACTGTTGTTTATCTTCAATGAAATGATAATTGTTTTAATATCACAAATTGTGTGTTCTTTTACAGGGTGACCTTACGGTTAGGACGGGTCCAGGGAGGAAGTCCATTAGATGGATGTCATCAGTGAGAAACCGTAGGCCTCTTACATACTATGAGATTTACATTTAGTCATTTAGCAGACACTCTTATCCAGAGCGACTTACAGTAAGTACAGGGACATTCCCCCCGAAGCAAGTAGGGTGAAGTGCCTTGCCCAAGGACACAACGTCATTTGGCACGGCTGGGAATCGAACTGGCCCTCACCACTCAGCCACCTGACTCCCCATAGTCAGGGAGTGGTCATGCAAAAATTGCGAATTTAGGACATCAAAAGGTTTAGAGCTTTTAAAGCATTATAGATTGAAACATCTACACACCGGTCAGGGCCCGTCACTACCCTGCTTGTACTCAAGATTGTTCTTGTTCATTTAAAGGATGGGGTGCACTTCGCACACATTTGTCTAGAGATCATACACAAACTGAACAGTTTGAGCAGATAGTTTCATTTTCATGTCTTGTATGCCATTTATCCAGTTTTCACACAGAGAGGCAATATTTTGAACATCTCGGAGCTCATCTGAAAAAGCACGAAACTCTTCATTGTGTCTACAGTGACTACAGATTGTGACTACAGTACTAATATATATTCAACTTTTGCTTCACATAAAAGTAGAAAGCACAATCCTCACTGCCTTGAAGATTTTAAACATACTGTACTTTCGACATATTCAAGTCAGGCTACAGAGGATAGTAGTGTGTTGGTAGAAGAGAGTGAAGTTACTTCTAATGAAACACTTGTCAGAGAGGATGACGATTTAGTTAAATTAATTGTTGATAAGCTTGGTTCCTTGTTGCTTAAATTAGAATGCATCTTCAATGTGCCTAGTAGATGTATAGATGACATTGTAGAGGAGCTTCAATTTATTACTTGTTCAGCATCCTCACCCATTATCAAAAACATTGTCCATAGTACATTTGAAAACCATAACTGCGCTGTTGAAGAATTGGTGATCACAGAATTGGTGAATAGCATTTGCCAATTAAATCCTGTAAGTGCAGCCTTTAGTGAAGAAGGTCCTCTTGGCACAGCATACCAGAGAAACAAGTACTTGAAGGAACGTTTCTCTATTGTTGAATCGTTAGAGTATATATTAGATGCAAAAGAGGGAAGGACTTTTCAATATGTACCAATTTTGCAATCCTTGTCACAAGTTCTGAAAAATGTTGACATTCAGGAGAAGGTGTTAAAGAGTGCAAGACGTTGTGGTTCTTCATGTCAGTATACAAGTTTTCATGATGGTTCCCACTTCAAAGAAAACAGCTTTCTATCTGGAGAGGAGTTAAGACTTTCAATTTTACTCTACTGTGATGATTTTGAAATATGTAATCCATTAGGAACCTCTCGTAAGAAGCACAAGGTAACAGGTGTTGGGTGTTGGCTGATATTCCATCTGTATTAAGGTCAACATTATCTTCCATTTACTTAGCTGTTTTGTGCAAGGCAGACGACGTAAAGAAATTTGGCTATCCTCAAGTGCTAGAGCCATTATTAAGTGATTTGAAAAGCTTAGAAGAGGATGGTCTTTTTGTACCCTGTTTGGGAAAAATCATAAAGGGCACTGTATTTTCTGTGATTGCCGATAACCTTGGTGCCCACTCAGTCGGGGGGTTTGTTGAAAGTTTCAGTGGGTCACACAATTGCAGATTTTGTGTCGGACAGCGGTCCCAGTTTCAGGAACTTGAAGTCAGGACAGGAGCATTCCTTGGTAGAACAAAACAGCAACACCAGTTGGACGTTGAAGCAGCATTGGCTAGTAACACCCATAGCCATGGAGTTAAAAGGCATTGTGCAATTACTCAGAGGTTAAAGCATTTTCATATGACAACAGGTTACCCACCGGATGTATTGCATGATTTACTTGAGGGTATTGTACCTGTAGAATTGGCATTGTGTTTAGATATCTTGATCAAAAAAAAAAAATTCTCTCTTGAAGAGCTCAATAGTATCATCAAGAAGTTCCCATATAAGTGGAAAGACAGGACAAATTGTCCGATACGTATACCACCAACCTTTTCCTCTCGTAACACCATTGGTGGTAACGCACATGAAAATTGGTGCTTACTGAGCCAATGCTTCCACTTATGATTGGCTCTAAAGTACAGGAAGAGGAACAGACATGGCAGTTGTTGATGACACTCAAAGATGTTGTTGAGTTGGTTATGTCACCTACCCACACAGATCAAAGCATTGGTCACCTAGATAGCCTTATTGCTGAGCATCGACGTAGATTTAGCAGTGTTTTTCCACAAAGAAAATTGATTCCAAAACACCATTTTGTAGAGCATTACCCGCAGCTCATTAAAGCATTCGGCCCATTAGTGTCCTTATGGACGATGAGGTTCGAAGCCAAACACCGCTTCTTTAAGAAGATAGTGAGACAGACTAGCTGTTTCCGTAACATTTTAAAGTCTATGGCAAAAAAACACCAGTCCATGATCGCATACCATCTCCATGGTTCAAATGTCAATAAACCTGCTGTCTCTGTATCAAAGATGTCAAGGGTTCCATTAGAGATTGTAAATGAGAACATACAAGAATTTCTATCACAGAAATTTCCTGAAGAGACAGTTGTTCATTTGACAAACAAGGTAGAATATCAGGGCATCAGTTACAGTATTGGCATGATGTTGGTCTATGGCAACACTGGTGGGTTACCAGACTTTGCTGAAATACTACAAATCATGATAGTTTGTAACAGTGTCGTGTTTGTAGTGAAAATGCAAAGTACATGGTACACTGAGCATTTTAGATGTCCACAAGCATTGTGAAAGTAATTCATCAATCACAACTCACTGACATGTACCCACTAGCTACATATACAATCGAAGGCTGTCGAATGGTTTCTTTGAAACACTACATCTGCTTGTCAAACTAGGTAAAGTTTCACTATAAACAAAAGTTTTCATGAATACTGCAATCATATGCTCTAACCATGTCTTTTTTTCCTCTTGCAGTTCTGCTTTCCCAAGGCTGTGATGTCTAGCCCCAGTCAACTACGTGTCATTATTGAAGAGACTGAAATTCACAAATTAATCCTACCAGATGGAATTCCTAGTACCTTAGACGAACTTTTGGCAGCTGATTTTGATTCTTTTGCAGTAAGTTTTGCAGTAATGCATATGGACAAAGATTTTGATAACCAATTCTTTACGTTAACATCTACAGATGTGGTCAACGACAAAGACACTATAAAACTAGTGAAAACAGATCCTTCTATTATTCTCACATTGAGTCCCATCAATGAGCCTGCTGCTTCTTCTTTTCCAGTGCCACTTTCTTTCCAGGATGACAGTTCCTCAGTTAGTTCATCCGATACCATGATGTTACCACTGTCCCCAGACTACAGATCAGAACCGTGGCCAACTACTTTTGTGATACCCACTTTTTCATATAATGTCGAAATCCCCCTTCAAGCAGGAAATAAGGCTTATGAAAGTGATGGCTCACTCCTTCAAAATCCAAGCATGAACTCTGACGTACTTGAGAAACTTGCTGAAGCTATATTCCAGTACACTGCCTATCCCACTGGACGTCAAATACAGGCAGTTGTAGAAGCCCTGTTGGCAAAGCATCCATGCCTAAGGGAGCCTGGAACCTCATTTTCAGGCATGTACGGGTGGCAGCAGCATCTTAAATACAAGATGGCAAATTTCCGTTCTAAACTGCGAAGGCGTGAAGTACATTGTCCTGAACTTGACATCAACTCATTGAAAAGGAAATCTCCTGGGGAGAAAAATCCAGCCAAAAACTGTAAGAGACCAAAGAGAGCAGAGGTAAACTACCTTCCTCCACATCCAAGTGGAGAAACTAGTGTGGAAGAAATTGCGATTTCAGGTGTGCTTACATTATTCACTAATCAATAGAACTAGTCATTGGATACTAGTTAGTATGTTCTCATGCAAGCTTGCTATTAATAAGAGTAGATTGTGTCCATGTGTCAGGGTTAATAGATGTTTGGGATCAGGGATCAAGTACTGGGTAAACGTCCTTTGTCATGATTACAAGGAGAGCGCCAACTATGACCTCTCTAGTCTGAGTGGTCATGTGTTGGGAGCTGTGAATCTCTTCCTCTGAGACTGTTGTAACGTCATTACTGCCTGACTGTCACTATCTATGTTTACATTCCTGTGCCCTATAAAAGATGGTCCTCCAGCCTTCAGAGCTGAGAGAGACATGATTGAGACCTAAGCCTGGTGTTGTGTTGTCATTTATTGTCAGAGGTCGGGTTTTCTCTCCCAATCTGCAGATTGATAAATACTTATTAAATCCAGAACTCAACTGAACTTAGTCACTCCGTTTATGAAGAGACGGACAAAACACTTTCTTCATCACTAGCAACACTCTGGAGATGGAGAGACTGCAGCTTCTTAATGAGGTAAAGAAGAACAACAACACTAAGGTGATTGCAGAAAAAATGGCCAAAACATTCTCCTATCGAAGGCTTGAGGTTGTGAGTGGTAGTCCAGCTGCCGATGACTTCCAAGAGAGATGGCCAGCTTTGTTTTGTGAAGCAGAGGTAGGTGAACATACAAACCCCTTTGTTTACCCCTTTTAAAATTAAACTTGAAACACTTCTCAATGTTAAGATTGGAAGCCAAATTAGTGTTCCTCCTAAAGTGCAGAATTTCCTCGTCCTCTTGCATGAGACTGTTTGGCCTGATTCCTGATGTTGTACTTGTGAATCTTTTGTCCATTCAGATCAAAGGAATTCAGGAGAATTACTACAATTTCCCTGGAGCAGAGATTCATGCACAAACTGGATCACTACACACCAAAACTTATTTCCCTGATGAAGGCCAAGGGAGGTGTCGTGGGGACCAAGCTGAGGCCGTTCCTGGACAAACTGAGTCAGGTGTGCTTGTTCACTTTTGTTGCAGGGGAGACACTCACACATACACAAGCACTTTGCCGAATGCGTACGCATAGCACAAATCCTCACACTATAGATTTAATGCCCCTATATGCTCTATCCACACATGGTTCTTACTCTGTGAGCTTAAATCTCTGCTTGTGTTCTAACTCCAAAAACCTACATCCTGTGATTCAGACTAACACAACATGAATCTATTCACAGCACCAAAGCATTGAGATGAAACGTGAAGCTGTTATCCGCAGCCTTATACTGTACCTTGCCGAGAAAGAAGAGGACCTTTTTGAAGATTGCCAAGTAAAGCCTGATTTTCTAAATATATATTTTATGACATGGTTTGAAATTGGAATGTGTTGTCATTTTAAGTGCAAGGTAACCCTAAAGTAAAAGATGTAAGCCAATTTAGGGATCAAGATATTCCGCTCTGCTCAATGTAAAATACTCTTAACAGAATTGTCTGAATTTTTTTTGTGAATGTATGCAGGAGGACAGCCGCAGTGATGCCACTCAACACATCCTGAAGATCCTGGTTGTTCATGGTGCTGATGGAGAGGATCCAGTGGATGTGTCCATCCTTCTTGAAGGCAAGGAGATGTTGCCAGGATGCGGGAGTTCTGCTAAAGCTTGCGCGCTGGTCATGGGGCTGATTTATGCCCTCAACCTGGCATACCCCCCAACACTGCGCTACACTTTTGAAGTGTTTCAAAAACTTTTCCTAGAACTGGATGGGATCAAGCTGTCCCCAAAAATACAAGCTTTCAAATGTAAGTTGCTGTCTTAAATGCTACCACCATGGCAGGTGCTGTCAATCTTGTTAGAGCTTATGACAGTTTAGTTAACATATTATACTCTACCACAAAGTTAAGAATTAACAGTTTGAAATCCAATATGTCAGTTACACACAGACATGATTAAAAAAAAATCTGTTTCTTTTTTTCTTTTACCATGCACTGTCATGAGACACTTTATTTTTTATAAACACATGCAGCTTTAGAGTTCATCAGGACATGTGTTGGCTTTTTGATGAGGTAACAATCTGTTGAACCACTCCTTACTGTTTGGATGCATTCACAAAGCCTGTTGGGAGAATTTATTACTTGCATTCCCAACCCAAATACATGCATTTTCTTTAGTCATGTAAGCCTTACAGTTGTTAAAATGGTCATGCTAGACACCTGAGTGTTTCACAGACTTCTGATTTAAGAGTTTTGGCTTGTACCTTGTGAATTGATAGAGCAGTGATTTGATCACATTTATAAAAAATAAATTTGGACAAAATAAACTGATTAATTGTATTTTTTTTGTGTGATTTGTGATGCAAGTATATGCATCGAGGTAATGATAACAATAATTTGGTAATATTTATCAAAAGATAATTTGATGAAAATGTCCATATTGTCAATAATATAACTTTATTACTGACTTATTTACAAACGAAAATATAATAATATCCACTTAATTATTTCATAACAGTAAATATTACTGTCATAAGATTGACTTATTACGTTGAGCACAGCAGATTTCCTGTCATAATGTTTTAATTGACTTTACTTAATTGGTTTAAATAAATATAACTCATACAATAAATATAATTAAGTAATATTTACTGTATCCCTACGAATGTGAAGTTTAGTGGTAACTTGATATAAGAGCAGTACAATTTACTTGAAAAGTACTAGTGCAAATTGTTACGAGGATTTTATCAAGTATATCTTCCAAGTTTTTTTTCCAGTGTATCCTCATAGTAAACACTCGCCGCTGCTGTTTTTCCGGGGATATTAACTTGATCCAGGGTCACCAAACTGACCATCAATGATGTCAACATATCCGGGGACGTTGTTATGTCCTTCACAATAATATATCACACTTCAACATCTCCAAACTATGCGATAAAAGCTCAATTTGACTTTATACCACCACCTGCTGGATGTTTTGTTGAACTCTTCTCATGTCAGTCCCTTGCAAAACCTACAAACATTTTTATCCAAAGAACACCGATGCGTACCGCATGTGTACAGAACATTGAAAATATATCATGTTAATTTAACGTTTATTCAGTTGTCCCCATTAAATTTGAAAGTCATGAAATATGAAGCAATAATCAATCATATATTTAGAGACCTCAAACATTGAATGGGATCAAAGATAACAGGACGGTTAGCAAAAGACAAATGACTTGTGCAAATCTTTGAAAATATGAACATTTATTTAAATACAAAACAGACAAAAAGAAAATACAAAATCACTCGGGACACAAATAACATTTAAAATCCTCCTCGTCATCCAGCTCCTCGTCCCAACCCACACACATGGCGTGGTACCATGTGTGGCAGCTGTCACACTGGACCCACGACACCAATCCCTCTGAGCTCTCGGGAGGGTCAGGTTCCCTGCACCGGCCACACTCCCAAACTATTGTCTCCACGTCTTCAGGAGTGTGACCTATTCACAGAATAAAAAACAACAACTTTGAACTAAAAAAAAAGATCAGATTTTCATGGGTTGGAATTCAAAGAAAGTTAACATGAAGTACACTACCGGTGGATGTCGTGGGTCCAGCAGACGAGGAGCTGGTTGATGGTCCAGCGTCTGCAGGTTTGGAGGCTGTATGAATTTGTTTAGTCTTCAACAAGGCTAATGTCACCATCATGTTATAATATTGTATTTTTTCAGGTTACATAAAGCATTTACAGTGGGAGGGAGAGGAACATTGTTGAAGGCTCTAAGAAATAATCATATTTTATTATAACAATACTAAAATACATACTCATGTCTAACTGTCACAATAGTTAATGCATTGAAATCTATACGCAAATTAAAATGGTAAATAGGTGTGTGCTGACCAGGGGATGGAGGAAGGTGGCCGTGTTCCTCAGCAGGCAGGCTCTGGAGGGATGTTGTGCTGGCAGGCAGCCAGGGACCGTGGGAGGCACAAGAGGGGGCAGAGTGGGTTGAGGGACCGGCGATGGAATTTCCGGAGCTGGAGGCGGAAGGAGCCCCGAGGGACACCTGCCTTCTGCGGCTGGGGCGGGAGCCGCCAGACAGGGTGGAGGAAGTGGCTGCCGAGCACCTGTCTTTGGCCCGCTGCTGCTCATCTGCTCTGGCCAGAGCTTGTGCTTCCCTCCTCGCAGCTCGGTCCTCCGCCTCCTCGATGACGTCGGACATCTCCTGGGCTGTCAGTAACCTGGCCTTGGTGACATTCCTCCTGACCTTACCAGTGTTATACCTGATTTCGGTCAGGAGGTGGGCCAGGTCAACTGAAATCCGGCCTGATGTTACCAGGGGATGGGTGAGGTAAGGATTTGGGGTAGGGGGAGGAGGAGAGGCAGGTGGAGCAGGTGGGGGTTGGGCTGGGAAAGGGGGATTGGGTTGGGAGGGAAGGGCAACATCAGGCGCAGCCCAGGAAGATGCCGATGGGGTTGGCGGAGGTTGCAAGGAGCTCCCGCACGGCGGCCCGGACGGCATGACCCGAGACCAGTCAATGGCCATCGAGTCCAGAGGGTAGATGCCACACCTCCTGAACCCAGCCACCACCACTCTCCGATCCTTCACCCTCTGGTAGGAGTCTCTTAGGACCCTTGAAAACTCCTGAGTAGCAAACTTCAGGAAGTGCTCGACAAACCACTTCCTGAACAGCTCACTGTCTACGTACCCTGCTGGCGACTTCCCGTAGAGGGCATTGGGAACCCCCTCTTTATTGTAGGGGCCCCATGGATATCCCTCCTTGTAGATTATGAAAGGGGGGACATCCTCCCCAGCCGCATTGAGGCAGGCCAGGACGGTGATGTGGTCCCTGGTTCCCTGGGCCTGCCTGTAAGCATGTTTTGTCCCCCGGGGCACAATGACCTTCCTTCTGGTAGCATCCAGCTGAAACCCCGTCTCGTCACAGTTGTAAACCTGACGGGGTTTCTCCCTCAACCCGTGCTCCTCCATGGTGGTGGTGAGGAGCTTAAAATACTCCTCTATTGGCCCCCTCTTGGCACAAGATGCTCTCCCACGGTCAATTATGTCTGGGGTCCGGGAAGTCAGGCGATGGTGGTGCCGCTCCCTAAAGTTGATCCACCACGTCTGGCCAAGCCCGGTCTTGGGGGCTGCCTGGTGGCGGAGGTTGTAGATGGCCAGAGCGTGGGCCAGGACCTGAGGCTTCGTCAGTGGAAACCCATGACTGGCAGAGTACAAGAGGTACTCCACCAGGGAATCCTCATCTGCAGGGGTGAGGAGAGTCCTCTGACCCGGGACACAATCAGAGGACACCCTTCCACTGACTCGGTCACTCAGGCTGGTTTTTGGGACCCCAAACTCCTGGGCTGCCTGCCGCAGATTGAGCCTGCCTGCTTTCACCTCCTGTAGGGCCTGCGCCATGGCCTCTTGGCTCCACTTCCTGGTGGTCCTCTCCCTCTTCCGCATTTGACGGATGTTTGGCATCTGCAAATACACATTTATTTTGGTACAGTCAGAAATTAAATTCAAAAGTAGTTTAAAATGTCTTAATAATGTTGATGAATTCTATAAATTGCCATGTATAGGCACATGCATATTTGCCACATGCATAGACATATGTATATATATTTACCTTACACATTGCAGATTTACAATTTCTATATCCATCTTTTCTTTTCTTGATCCTCCTGTATAGGAAAAAACTCATACTGACACACGTTACCTACCTTTCTTTTCTGTTTATTCTCTTCTCTTTGCTATCTTTCTATTCTTTCAAGTCTTTCCTGCTTCTTCTCTTCGCTATCGCTTTTCTTTCCTGCTTCTTCTCTTCGCTATCGCTTTTCTTTCCTGCTTCTTCTCTTCTCTTTGCTATCTTTCAAGTCTTTCCTGCTTCTTCTCTTTGCTATCTTTCAAGTATTTCCTGCTTCTTCGCTATCGCTTTTCATTCCTGCTTCTTCTCTTCTCCATGCTATCTTTCTATTCTTTTCTGCTTCTCCTTGCTATCTTTCTATTCTTTCCTGCTTCTTCTCCTTGCTATCTTTCTTTTCTTTCCTGCTTATTCTTTTCTCCTTGATATCTTTCAGTCTTTCTACTCCCTCTTTTCCTCCTTATATTCTCACTCTCCTCTCTTCCTTTGCGTCTGTTCAGGCAGGAACACAAGAGAGAAATGAGCACTTATTATAAAATACTTGATGCAGCCTAGCTTGTGTTTTTTTTTTAAATTATGTCTGCCTTTACGTTTCAGACAAAACAAACCTGCTGTCGCAACTTGACATCAAACGTGTTTCCCTGCCCCTCTCCCTTCACCCCCTCGACTACAGATCACGTCACACAGGAAAGGAGGGGGGCAGGCAGGGTTTGCTAGCCCCCATCCCTTCCTCCCCTCGACTGCAGATCATGTCACACATGATCGTGTATTTTCATTGGCTAGACAAAGTAGTGTTAAGCTAGCGTTGAAATACACTCATATGCTAACCCATAGTAGCAGTACGATGACAACACAGACACACTTGTCAGAGTAAAGATCGTCGCCCAAGGCGTTGCCCGAGTGTCGCCGAGTGGTTTTTCGGCCAAAGTAACTTTCCTATATTATTTAGACATGTAAACGTCCATATATGTTCATGAAATTTGACATGTAGATTGTTTGGTATGCCTAAAATAATACTACTTACACTTGGCGATAGCAAAAGAAAATGCTGGCAAAAAGATCGGAAACTGAGTGTCCAAACCCCGTTCGGGTTTGGACAATAGTAGCTTACAGCGGTCGGGATTGGACACAGTGACGTTAGTTAGCCTAGCTATCCCCCAAGTTAAGAGATGCGAAACGAATGTTCTGCTACAGGTAGTCACGCGTGTTTTCATGACATTAGTGACGTAAGTAACGTCAGTGACTGTGGCTAGCAAATGAGCCACCGTTAGCTTCACTTTTCGCCACAAAAACTTAACTTGAGCCTAAACCATGCAACGGAACATAAATAAAAATACAAGGAACTCAATCGCTACCAAGACGAAACTTGTGACACCTAGGTTGTCTATTTAGTCCAAATATTGACGAAGATTTAGGGGTGGGAAAATAAATAATAACTAGAAACGGCTGTTCCTGCGAAACAGCAGTGAGAATGCTGAAAACCTGAATGGGGATAGCTGACCATGCTAAAAAAGCGGAAAATTGTGAAAATTTAGTAGAAAGTTATAAGCTGAAGTGCCTGAAAGGTATTTTTGAAAGGAGCTGGAGTTGGACGAAGGTATAAAACTACAGAAAAGAGAAGAAAAATGCAAAAAGAGAAATAATTCTGAAGAATTTGAAAATTTAGCAGAAAATTATTTGCTGGAGTTTCAAAAGGCCTGAAATGTATGTTAGAAAGGACCTGCAGCAAGATGAAGGCAGAAAAGTACAGAAAAGAGAAGAAAAATGTAAAAGTACTGGCAGTTGGAAGGTACTGCTGTGAAAGGTATTTTTGAAAGGACCTGGAGCAAGATGAAGGCAGAAAACAGAAGAAAAGAAGAAGAAAATGCAAAACAATAAGGGCAAAAATTCAGAAAGATGAGCTGCAGGAAAATGTGAAAATTTAGCAGAAAACCAGTTGCTGAAGTCTGGGTTGAACGAAAAAGGACAACACTGGAATGACTTGAACTTGCTGGAAAAATTCCCAGCCAGGAATCAAACCAACAACCTTCTGATTAATAACCTGACTCCCTAACCGCTCAGCCATCTGACCCCCACTATAGGCTACCTTTTATAAAACACTCCAAAGTTTATTGTTCTGTATTGTGTAATTGTTGAGGTATTCACAAATGAATTGAGTCAATTTTAAGATGAGTCTGAAACATAACATTTTGAAAACTTGACCTAAGCACTGTAGCCTAGATAGGCTGTGTGTGGCTACAATACAAAGTAACACATACATTATCCAGCTATCTGGTGATTTTCTACTCTTAAAATTCGTTTTTTATGATTGGAGGCTAAGACTCTAAATAAATAATAGTTTTAGCGCTGCAAACCAATGAAATCGGCAGCGGGAGAAATCCGATTTCAAAGGCAGCAGTTAGGTATGGAACGCCGAAAGGGTCACATGTACTTGTAATTTAAACGCGTATTTTTGATTGGACACCCGTTTAGGAAGCGCCTGCAGCTGTTTCATAAGCGGCTGCAGCCGTAAATGTGCAGGCGAAAGTTACACATGAATGTACGCGTTAGTTAACGCTTGCAGGCATTAAATAAACGCCTGTATATTTACACGTGCAATTGCAGGCGTTAAATAAACACCTGTATATTTACAAGTGTAATTGCAGGCGTTAAATAAACGCCTGTATATTTACACGTGCAATTGCAGGCGTTAAATAAACGCCACATGCAAATCACTGCCCACAATTTCCCTAGCTCCTCCTGCAGTTAGCTGGGCTAGTGTGATTGGACTCTTCCCTGTATTTTCAAGTACCAGCTCCTCCGCACTGTAGAAGCGGAAGATTTCGAAACAAGTTTAGTCCAGCACAGTCAGAAGTGGCAAGAAGGAACTTCCTGACACTGTAAGCAGACTCTAAATGACTGCAACTCGGCTTTTGTTATCGGATAACGCTGGACACGACGACCTTCAATCCACGTTGACAAGGTACAGTTTTTTCGAAATTATTATTTGTGACTTAATCGTAATCTTCACCGGCTAGCTAGGCTAACAGGGGTTTAACTTGGTCACTATGTGCGGATAGCTTTTGTTTGTTTGTTTTTTAGCAATGGATTGCTACTGTGATACTTCTGAATTACTAGCTAGCCAGTCACTGACTAGTCTAGACTGTTGGATAAAGACTAGCTATTTGCGTTTCGTTGTTATCCGTGAAAGCTGCCATGTTAAGGCTGGAGGCTCCAGTGCTGCAAACTCTTTTGAGATTCGTTTTTTATTGTTACTTAAAGTCGATTAGTCAAGCTAGTTTGTATTTTGAGGCAAACTCACTGCTGAAGGCAAACAAGCTCAACCTGGCTGGTGTTAGCTTTTTCTTTTATCTTAAAACGAAACTTTTCCTATTTCATTCAAGCCTATGACGTTACCGGACCACCACAGGCTACGTTACCATATGCTGCCACAACTTTTAGCTTCTAATATTACTGGTATTTCTCCCTTTAGGCTATTGGTATTTCTCCCTTTAGGCTATTTTTAGTTGTTAGGCGATTTATTCGGGAGCCTATTTGTTCACGTTCTTATTTCAGATACATATGGTCGATAAATTATTACTGGTTTAGATACAACAACAAAAACTCTAGCCTTGTCTACTTTAACACCATTGTCTTCTTTCAGGATGGAATCAATGCAGCGAAGCCTAGAGTGGGCAAATGGGTACGCTCTTAAATGTTGTTTCAGCAGACGGCCTGATATCTGCAGGAGATTCGCACCTATGGTCGGCATGCACAACCAGATGGGAACCATTTCAGTGGGGGTGGGTGTCCACAGCTCAGCTAGTCCTTTGAGCTGTTTCACACATCGTTCTCTTGCTGCCCATTGCAGTTGCCCTTGTTCAGTATTTTTTACTGCCCTTGTTCAGTAATTGTTGATACATTCCAGTGGTATTTAACAGTGCATGCCTGGAGCTTGTGCAAGTTAGTCTCTTAAATGTTCTGAGCACAGCATTGTATTATTGTTGCAGCCAGTTCCGGTTACCAGGCTCCATTGACCTGGAGTGGAGCTAGAGGTGCTCCTCATTATCACATCACCAGAAAGCAACTGAGGGGTCTGATGATAGATGGCAGATATTCTCCTCGTGTACCACTACACTCAAACCACATCTAAGGTCAGTTGTGCTTGGGGTTGAATGCTATGAAATGCATGGTTTCCACAATTTTGGCATGAATGGATTGTCAATAATCAAGTACTCTAGTGATACATTGTCTCATCTGGGCATTGTCAATCTTTCTGTCTTGTCAGGCACTTTGCATTAACCTGAGGGCAGCTGCCTTCCCATCAATGTCGCAGAGGCTGCACAGAAGGTACAGTGTTGCTGCTCTGAATTCTTTATGACACATCGATGGAAATTACAGACTGAAGGTAGATGCTCACTCTTGGTATATCTTGCTTATTGAAACTGTAGGTTGTAACATCTCAAACTCTTATTAGGTAGCTCACTTGTTTATCAATTAGAGCAAGAACTGACATACATTTACATTTAGTCATTTAGCAGACGCTCTTATCCAGAGCGACTTACAGTAAGTTCAGGGACATTCCCCCTGAAGCAAGTAGGGTGAAGTGCCTTGCCCAAGGACACAACGTCATTTGGCACGGCTGGGAATCGAACTGGCAACCTTCAGATTACTAGCCCGACTCCCTCACCGCTCAGCCACCTGACTCCCGGATATGTGAATAAGAATAGTTTTATGATATTGCTGCTACTTTGGTTATTGATACAGTAGTAGCACCTTGAAATATACATGCTTATATTGACAGTCCAATGTTATGTTTTTTGTGATTTCAGGTGGAGGGTAGTCATTATGTGTATCTGCCTTGAATCAACAGAGACATGGCAGACTTCTGCAACCAGTGGAACCACCATGGTTTAAGGACTGAGAGGCACCAGTCCCCTCTGCAGATTTTCATTAGGACTTGCCTTGCACAACAAATGCTACCTAACACTGCAATGCAGGACCTCTTTGCTGCCATACCCACAGAGTTGAAGGGGCAGACAGCACTGTACCCAGAGGTACGGGTGAGGCGGTTCAGGACGGGGCAGCTCAGGATTTTTGCAAAAGCAAACCTTAATACAGTGAACACCATACTGTCATTGAAAGTAGTTACTGATTGAATACATCTAGTAGAGATGCTAGATACTGAGAACTTATGTCCTGCTGAGTTGTGAGTGATGAGGTTAAAATGATGTGACATGACATTTTAATTCAGTTTTTTGTCTAACCTTCCACCTCCAGCAACCAATCTCTCCAAAAACAGATGTCCTACTCTCCACTCTTGTTGCTGCCAACAGGGGAGAATTCCGACATAAAAATAGAAGCCAAGTCTTTGGCTAATAGAGGTTTCTCCATGTGGATAAAAACCTTTCTGAAGAGGGTTGGGTGTCTGGTTGAATTCTGGAGGAGATTAAGACATTACAGACCCTCTTTGAATCTATAACACATACAAATAAAATGTCATACAATTTATCGACCCAGATTGACTAATCACAGTTCGTTTAATCCTCACATGTATAAAAACTCACTGCTCAACAGCAGCCCTGAGCCTGCTTTTCAAGTAGACTTTTGTGGTCCACCAAGGCATCCCTCTCCTCCAAGGTCCACTTATCGGACTGAACCCAACATGGAGAGTTCCTCAGAGGCCTCCAGCACCGCTTCCTGGGCCTCGTCCACAGTTTGTGCTAATTGTATGTAATTGAAATGAATGAATGAGCAACGGTACACTGTAAATCAATAACCATGGAAAGATGTATCAAAAATGAAACTTGGCTTCTCTTTTTATGCCGGAACTCTCCCCTGCTGGCAGCAATAAAAGAGAGCAGTGGAGAGTAGGACCATCTGTTTTTGGAGATATATTTGTAATTTACACCCTCTGATAGCATTCTGTTGTGAAATCTTTTGTTTGTAATAAAGGATGATTTATTTGAAATGTGTATTTTATGTTGTCTTTGTCTTGTAGGTTTTTGGCAGATGCTTGCATTCAAAGTAATGAGATTTGAGTATAAAACCTCTTGATCTAGTCTGATACTTTTAACACCAAGTTATTCCTCTATTGATTCAATCCCACAAATAGTTTGGATGATTTCTGAAATGCCGTGAAATTTAGTTTAAAAAAAACAAAAAAGCAGAAAAATGCAGTCAGAGGCAGATGTATGACACTTAATTGTATGTGTATATATATATATACTGTGTGATATAAATGCAGGGTCTAAGCCCTATATTATGTAATGTTTCTGTGGTTATCAAGAATTATCAATAGTATGTGCCTGCAGTACCGGAGGCTGCAGTTTCAGGACCGCAGTTCTAGGACCCTAGTTTTACCTGACAGCGAATTGGATGACGAAAGGCAGTGTCACTCTATTAAGCGAATTGGATGACGAAAGGCAGTGTCACTAGATCGCAACAAGATATTTGAAGGGTTTGAGAGGCAAGAAACAAGGAAAACTCTGGGAAATGTGATTATTCAGATATGGATATATTTAAAATATATATACAATAATAAACAATAACAATTGCAGTATCACATCCATCCACCCCTCCACCAAATACACCTGCATCGCTCCATCCAACTCTTCATCATTCCCTCCACCCCATCAACCACTCTTGAGAGCATTTTGAAGCTGAAGTTTCAGCACCGCATTTCTAGGATTTCTAGATTTTCGCGACCACCAAAAGACCAAAAAGAGTGCGACCAAAGCAGTATTCCCCACAAATAGTACTTTCTGTCTTCAACTTGGTTGTTAACAGTTGTATGTAACTGCAATTAGCTCATTGTTAGGTAAAGACAATCATATATCTCAGGGACTGCTTTTGATAACACAGACTGGTCAGTGTTTTTTGACAACACACTTGATGAGGCAGTGGAGGCTTTGTCACCATATGTGATGATGTTTGACCTGTAGCTCTTACATCAATGGTGATGAAGAGTTTTGAATGTCTGATACTTTTGCAACTACAAGAGACAGTCCAGAACCTGGCAGATCAACTCCAGTTTGCTTCCATGAAGAGTAGAAGTCTCGACGATGCTGCCCTTACATTGCTGCATCATGTACATTCCCATCTGGAAAAACTAAAATGCTAGGCTTGTTTGTGGAATATCTCTAGTGCCTTTAACAGAATGTAACCACATCTGTTGGGAATACTATACTAAACGTGTAAATCCTTGATTCATACTGCTGATAATTTAATTCCTAACACACACACAGGGTTCTGTCTTCCCCCCGGTCAAAATACTGCAATATACGTATTCTGTGATTCATTTCATTATATGCTCTATTATACATAAATATCAAAGTTATCTGAGGAAATATAAGTTCAACTCTAATCTGTTATACTTTATTTGTGTGATGTGGGATGGATGGGGCTGCAGAGGATCCACCACTTCCTTCTCTTCTGCTGCTGGTGGTGAACATCTATGGTGGATGGATGGGCTGCATGAGGAGGCTTCCTTTGGTGTGGATGGGCATGCTAGAATGAACTGTTTTGTATTGGACATGACTCAAAAAATTGAACACGTCGATTGATCAGATCATCTTTCATATACCTGTAAATACTGCACATACCTGTGTGCATACTACATTTTGTATGTGTCTGGCACCACAAAGTTCTGGAAAAGTTAAGTTATATTCTATTCTATTTGCTATGGCTTTTGCAGTCACTCAACCTCAACCACAAATGTATAATGTTAGAGAGGCAAGACACAAGGACGACTCTTAGGGCAGATTCAAGACATACATTGTTTATTTTTAACAATTAGTAAACAAACAATGACAATCACCCCTCCATATCACTCCATCAACCTACTTCTTCTTGTTATAATTTAATGTCGAGCCGTAACCTACATTCACTACTGCAGGAAAATATTGATTATCTGTTCCGGTCCATGGTTATCCAATTCAATAGGTGGCAATCACCTGTTCAAAGCCTGGACGGACTGTCTGGCCTCAGCATTTAGTAATGCTGCACTTGTTGCTGGAAGTGTGGAGAAACACAAGGCAGCTGTAACCATCAATGCCACCATGGATGACTATCCTCCACCTGAAATCACAAAAAACATAACATTGGACTTTGTCACTATAAGCATGTATATTTCAAGGTGCTACTACTGTATCAATAACCAGCAGCAACATAAGTAGCAGCAACATCATAAAACTATTCTTATTCAAATATCCATGTCAGTTCTTGCTCTAATTGATAAACAAGTGAGCTACCTGATAAGAGTTTGAGATGTTACAACCTACAGTTTCAATAAGCAAGATATACCAAGAGTGAGCATCTACCTTCAGTCTGTAGTTTCCATCGATGTGTCATAAAGAATTCAGAGCAGCAACACTGTACCTTCTGTGCAGCCTCTGCGACATTGATGGGAAGGCAGCTGCCCTCAGGTTAATGCAAAGTGCCTGACAAGACAGAAAGATTGACAATGCCCAGATGAGACAATGTATCACTAGAGTACTTGATTATTGACAATCCATTCATGCCAAAATTGTGGAAACCATGCATTTCATAGCATTCAACCCCAAGCACAACTGACCTTAGATGTGGTTTGAGTGTAGTGGTACACAAGGAGAATATCTGCCATCTATCATCAGACCCCTCAGTTGCTTTCTGGTGATGTGATAATGAGGAGCACCTCTAGCTCCACTCCAGGTCAATGGAGCCTGGTAACCGGAACTGGCTGCAACAATAATACAATGCTGTGCTCAGAACATTTAAGAGACTAACTTGCACAAGCTCCAGGCATGCACTGTTAAATACCACTGGAATGTATCAACAATTACTGAACAAGGGCAGTAAAAAATACTGAACAAGGGCAACTGCAATGGGCAGCAAGAGAACGATGTGTGAAACAGCTCAAAGGACTAGCTGAGCTGTGGACACCCACCCCCACTGAAATGGTTCCCATCTGGTTGTGCATGCCGACCATAGGTGCGAATCTCCTGCAGATATCAGGCCGTCTGCTGAAACAACATTTAAGAGCGTACCCATTTGCCCACTCTAGGCTTCGCTGCATTGATTCCATCCTGAAAGAAGACAATGGTGTTAAAGTAGACAAGGCTAGAGTTTTTGTTGTTGTATCTAAACCAGTAATAATTTATCGACCATATGTATCTGAAATAAGAACGTGAACA
Source organism: Thaleichthys pacificus (assembly GCA_023658055.1). NCBI lineage: Eukaryota > Metazoa > Chordata > Actinopteri > Osmeriformes > Osmeridae > Thaleichthys > Thaleichthys pacificus. The sequence continues at coordinate 13,155,641 of CM042862.1, forward strand.
AATAGGCTCCGGAATAAATCGCCTAACAACTAAAAATAGCCTAAAGGGAGAAATACCAATAGCATAAAGGGAGAAATACCAGTAATATTAGAAGCTAAAAGTTGTGGTAGCATATGGTAACGTAGCCTGTGGTGGTCCGGTAACGTCATAGGCTTGAATGAAATAGGAAAAGTTTCGTTTTAAGATAAAAGAAAAAGCTAACGCCAGCCAGGTTGAGCTTGTTTGCCTTCAGCAGTGAGTTTGCCTCAAAATACAAACTAGCTTGACTAATCGACTTTAAGTAACAATAAAAAACGAATCTCAAAAGAGTTTGCAGCACTGGAGCCTCCAGCCTTAACATGGCAGCTTTCACGGATAACAACGAAACGCAAATAGCTAGTCTTTATCCAACAGTCTAGACTAGTCAGTGACTGGCTAGCTAGTAATTCAGAAGTATCACAGTAGCAATCCATTGCTAAAAAACAAACAAACAAAAGCTATCCGCACAGTGACCAAGTTAAACCCCTGTTAGCCTAGCTAGCCGGTGAAGATTACGATTAAGTCACAAATAATAATTTCGAAAAAACTGTACCTTGTCAACGTGGATTGAAGGTCGTCGTGTCCAGCGTTATCCGATAACAAAAGCCGAGTGCAGTCATTTAGAGTCTGCTTACAGTGTCAGGAAGTCCCTTCTTGCCACTTCTGACTGTGCTGGACTAAACTTGTTTCGAAATCTTCCGCTTCTACAGTGCGGAGGAGCTGGTACTTGAAAATACAGGGAAGAGTCCAATCACACTAGCCCAGCTAACTGCAGGAGGAGCTAGGGAAATTGTGGGCAGTGATTTGCATGTGGCGTTTATTTAACGCCTGCAATTGCACGTGTAAATATACAGGCGTTTATTTAACGCCTGCAATTACACTTGTAAATATACAGGCGTTTATTTAACGCCTGCAATTGCACGTGTAAATATACAGGCGTTTATTTAACGCCTGCAATTGCACGTGTAAATATACAGGCGTTTATTTAACGCCTGCAAGCGTTAACTAACGCGTACATTCATGTGTAACTTTCGCCTGCACATTTACGGCTGCAGCCGCTTATGAAACAGCTGCAGGCGCTTCCTAAACGGGTGTCCAATCAAAAATACGCGTTTAAATTACGAGTACATGTGACCCTTTCGGCGTTCCATAATTTACGGCTGCAGCCGCTTATGAAACAGCTGCAGGCGCTTCCTAAACGGGTGTCCAATCAAAAATACGCGTTTAAATTACGAGTACATGTGACCCTTTCGGCGTTCCATAATTTACGGCTGCAGCCGCTTATGAAACAGCTGCAGGCGCTTCCTAAACGGGTGTCCAATCAAAATACGCGTTTAAATTACGAGTACATGTGACCCTTTCGGCGTTCCATAGTTAGGCTATATGGAAGGCCTAGTGGGCAAGTATTAAGATGCCCCCGTGTGTCAACCACGCGTAATTAACGCCGACTTTGCATGCAAAGACAGCGTCCATTGCGCCGACTTCCATACAAAGTCGGCGTCTTTTTCGCCTCAAATTGAACCGTGTCACGTGACACGTTCAAAGCACGCGTCTAAATAAACGCGTGCTTTTTTGAGACGTGTCTAGCAAATCACACGAAATTAACGCCTGGTTTGGCTCAATCAGCGTCTGGTTTTCCAAAATTAAAGTCTGCTTGCTTGAATTGGAAATTATGACAACAATTGTAACAACTAATACGTAAGTAAAGTAGGTCTAAGGATGCTCGTGCGAGCTACTATCAAATACAATGTTGGTTAGCTAGTTAGCTATTAGTATGAAGTTGGTGGTCACAATTGCAATACTGTAGGATATAAAAAGGGGTGCAGACAAATAAATACAGTAATATCAGGCTGGCTGGCTGTCTGGCTTGGAGCTTTGTGAACTTCCCTTGCGCTGCGTTTGCGTTGCCTCAGTATTGTGCGCAATTTGGTTTCAACATCCCTTAATGTAAGAGGCAATGCGCAAACTCAGTTGGTGGCAATATACAACTGTTGTTAGGCTACTATTCAAGTCAAGTGTATTTTATTGTCATTTTCAATTACATATGGTTGTACATACTAAAAACGAAACTGAGTTTCAAGTTCAAGATGCACAGACCAACACAGGGTCAGACTGGGCACTGAAATTCTTAGGACAAGATAACGCAAAGCAACCTGGCATAACATGACATATAAGTAGGCTACTCAGAAGGCAATAACATGACATATAAGTACTCAGAACAAGTTTACACCTATGACAAGCAAACATATAATGTAATAAACCTCCTAAATAAATACAAAATAAACTAGAGAGGGTACAATTTCTGGGGAAATTGTAGGGTGTGCTTGCTTGCGTCGGTTGCACAGGGTCCGTTTTTTAATGACATTTTTACAACTGATATTTCTGTATATTTTACATAAAAATGCATACTTATTATTTATAAAGATTACATAGATTTAAAAGCATCTTTTTTTTGCTGCTCACTTACAAATCAAAATACGAGTGAAGTGTAGAATGAAATAGATGTCTTCTAATTTCAGAATCAAAACGAATACATTTGGCAGACCGGTGTAAAAATTGACCTAATCTCTATTACTTAAACGTCCTTTTAAGTTTTTCCCTTCTCGTGATATTTTCCGGCATTTAGCCTACTCATATTGCATTCTTTCATTAATAAAGTACCCCCTTTGAAGATTATTCTACGACGTTACCGGCAGTAGAATATGGAATCGCGATTCAAACAGTACCATCTGCTAACTGAAAATATGCCCCCAAAAACCTAAATAAGCTTGACATTTATTTAGTGGAAAATCGCTCGTTAAAAAGCTCACAGGTAGCGATCATTGTCAGTAACAACGCAAAATGCGATATAGCCCTGTGTGGAGAAGCTGCCCCGGTAAATTGTACTACTACAGTACAGTACTAGACTGGCAGTGCTCGTCTTGGTAGCGATTGCGTTGGTTGAATTGGATGTAACGTTCCGTTGTACGGTTTAGGCTGAAATTAATTATTTTCATGAACAGATGAACAGAACAAAGTTTAGGCTGTGGCAATGAAGTTCAGGTTAGTAGTTAGACGTTTGACTGCCTAAACAGCTGTGTAGTGCTAGACGTTTTTGCAGTGTGTCTCGCGTAGGCTACAGCGTTGCAGTGAGCAACACTGGTTTGTAACCACAGGTAATGATAATTTCACCAACAAATCGTTTACTTGTAATGTAATGTCATAATAAATCCTACAACGAAAATGTATTTGTGAGGAATGTTTATTTTAACGACTGAAAACAGATGCATCATAGACCAATGTAGTATGTGTTGCCCGGGCAACAGAGGCTAATGTCATTATGCTAATGCTTCAGTGAAATAGTAGACTACCGTTTCCGAAAGTAGACGTGGGCCTACTTCCTTAATAATATCAGCTAATATTGTACATTACATTTCACAATTGTGTTTCACATCACAAAGTAAAATGAGTAAATAGTTATCACCCTGGCCTCTTTGCTTGTGGCGTTTCTGCAGCTGCCTTGCAGTAAAGCTATAGTTAGCCTAGCTATCCCCCAAGTTAACAGATGCGAACCGAATGTTCTGCTAAAGGTAGTCACGCGTGTTTTCGTGACGTAGTGACGTTAGTAACGTCAGTGACAGTGGCTAGCAAATTAGCCACCGTTAGCTTCACTTTTTGCCACAAAACTTTACTTGAGCCTAAAACCATGCAATGGAACGTAAATGCCAATACAAGCAACTCAATCGCTACCAAGACGAAACTTTTGACACCTTTTTTAGGGGGGCAAAAAGAAATAATAATAATATATATGTGAGAGAACAAAGGTTGTGCCCTTGCCGAAGGCAAAGCACACCCAACAATAGAGTATACTAAACCTATAGGACCACAGGACTAAACCTATTTCCCCAGGATCATGATGCCATATAAAACAACATATAACAGTAATTGGTGCCAGTGCAAACGTATGTAGCCTACAGTGACAGGACAGTATGTACAGTGACAGGACAGTATGTACAGTGATTGGAGGTAGCAGTTATGAAGTGATAGGTTCTCGTGCCAATATATTGTGATGCCAATTTGTTGAGCGGTCATCTTCCTTGTATAGACCTAGAAAAGTGAAATACACAGCCAAGGTGACAGAAATAAAGGTTCATCGGCTGTCCTTCACATTCACACACTGTTGTCTTTATACTTAACAGATCATATACTGGACTGGTGGTCAGATGGCTGAGCGGTTAGGGAGTCGGGCTATTAATCAGGTTGTTGGTTCGATTCCCGGCCATGCAAAATGACGTTGTGTCCTTGGGCAAGGCACTTCACCCTACTTGCCTCGGGGAGAATGTCCCTGTACTTACTGTAAGTCGCTCTGGAGAAGAGCGTCTGCTAAATGACTAAATGTAAATGTAAACATACGATGTCCCAAAGGCCCAACTCCTCCTCAGGTCACCTTCTGGCAACAACCTTGCAGCTGGGTTTCACTGTGCAACCAGGCCTACCAAGCTGCTGCTGGGCCAAGGGCTGATTGTAATGGCACAGTGGGACTTGCAGATTACCTGAAATAAATATATGTCTTTCTGCTGTGTAAGATGTAGGCCTACTGCTTTTAACTTGAGTTGAACGCTGTTAAACACTGCCATGGTCAGCATACACTTGCCATGTCTACTTCAGAAAGGATTACTGTTCACAGCTGTATAAGTCAATAGGACATACCTGAATGACTTGTAGTGATCGGGAGGTTATGCCTGTTCTGATGATGGCATAAACCATGTTAGATTGTTGGCTCTATGTGCATTGATTGGGTCTCCTCTCCATTGTCTTCTGTTTTTTCTTTGGTTCTGTTGTAGGATGGCAGGCAGGTAGAGGAGCTGTGATTGCTGCAGGGGCACACCTGTGATCTGTGCCTTGGTCCTTAAGCTGTGCCCTAACAAGCTGGGTCTCTCCATTAGTAGCAGGAACATCATCACTGTTTGCTTTTTAGTTTGTAATGATTCTCTTCACTCTACACTTGCACTGATCCCACACCCATTCCCTACACTACTAATTTACCAACCATTTCTTTGTAAGCACTTTTTATTAAATAAATACATTGTTATCCTTATTACCGTGGCTTGTCACTTCCTGAAGTTCTTATCTAATCTTCCTATGAATCAAGTTATGACAGCATTAAACAAGCCCTGGTTGGCTACACACCTCATGCCGGGCTTATACAGATGTGTGTATTGGCACTGTATTGGATATTCAATTCTTCTGCCTCTCTCCATCTCCCTGGTCCTCCCCCAGCACCAGCAGCTCCCTGTCCCCCTGGTCCTCCCCCAGCACCAAGGGTGTGCCCAGAGGCCAACACCTGTGACATAACCCTGAGACTGCTCATACACACAACCCATGTACAGTTCAAACAGTACATGGAGTCTAAGATAATACAGTCACCCACCTTTGGGCAGGCATAATGTCACAGCCACAAACGTGACCCCGTTTTTGGTTTTGCCCTGCCCTACTGTGTCCGTGTCTGCCATTGTCTTCACCTGTCTCATTCAGTGGTTTCAGTTCTTGTTTGTATTTTCATGTCCACCTGTGTCTTGTTTGGTTCTGTGTATTTTAGGTTCCTGTTTTGTGTCCAGTCTTTGTCTTGTCCTTACCCTTGTTAACGTGAGTACCCTGTCCAGTGCCGGTCCTTCCTATAGGCGACATAGGCAGCCGCCTAGGGCAGCATGAAGAGGGGGTGCTGTTGATAAATCTTGCCTAGGGCGCCATATGTGCTAGGACCGCTACTGACCCTGTCCGTTTCCCAATTAATCCTGCATACTAAAATAGCGACGCCGACTATATGAAGAAACAATTGCCTGACACATACAAATTCAAATGGCCCATCACCGGTACTTGGCTGCAGTAAGCCAAATGCCTTTGCAAGACAAGAGAATATGTAAACACATTTTGGGCCTCTGCACGACAAAACTCTAGGCTATCAAACCAGCAAATATACATTTTACAACACTGAAAGCATTACTAGAATCATGTGATGCATAAAATACGAAATTAATACCAAACATGACATGAAAACTTGCTTCAAACTATATTTACACACAACACAATTTTCTATGGTAATTTCGGAGTCTAATTCAGGTCTGCCAATACAGCCCAACACTAGCTAGCTGAAATAGCCACACTTGATCATGACTATCAATGGGAGAAAACATGAAAGTACATGATTCATGTACTTTCATGTTTTCTCCCATTGATAGGTAGCTAGCCACTTAGCATAGCTAACTTACCACATAATGTCAGACGCTTGGCGTAGCGACTTCCATCATTGCAGACGCTTGGCGTAGCGACTTCCATCATTGGCAGACGCTTGGCGTAGCGACTTCCACCATTGGCAGACGCTTGGCGTAGCGACTTCCACCATTGTCAGACACTTGGCGTAGCGACTTCCACCATTGTCAGACGCTTGGCGTAGCGACTTCCATCATTGCAGACGCTTGGCGTAGCGACTTCCATCATTGGCAGACGCTTGGCGTAGCGACTTCCACCATTGTCAGACGCTTGGCGTAGCGACTTCCACCATTGTCAGACGCTTGGCGTAGCGACTTCCCTCATTGGCAGACGCTTGGCGTAGCGACTTCCACCATTGGCAGACGCTTGGCGTAGCGACTTCCAACAATTGCAGACGGGCTACACGTCACACGTCACTAGTATGACGTTTACAAAGATAACGTCACCATATACGTCGCCGCTATCAAAGTTCCCTCACGTACTACGTCGCTACGTCGCCGCCATCACCCCCATTGAGAACCAATGATAAAAAGGCTGAGACAACACGCACATTGTGGGGAAATCTATTACGCAGTGTATGTTGTCTGTGTGTGTGAGGGCACTAATCACCCCCCATACTGGTAAGCCTAGGAATGTCCCTTTCCGCACGCCATACACGTAGAGCTCTCCGAGGGGCTCGGAGTAGTATAAATCGGTAGTATAAATCGGCCTTCAGAAAGACAGAGGTCTGATTCAGAAGAAATTAAATGAAATTTTATGAAACTGAAATTTTAAATGAAAATTTAATTAATAATTTTTTGGCAAAAATAAAGGACTAAATATGTTTGCAGTTACATATTAACAAGGTCATAGTTAGGTATATTTAATAAAAACCAGAGTAACACAAAAAATGTAGCTTGTATCGTTGTGCTACTTTTGACCCATCCATGTACATGGGTGGGTCAAAAGCCGATGTACGCGAAAGATCTGTGGAACATCTGTAAGACGTCTTCTAGACATCGTTTGCACATAGGGAAAGCGTCTCTGAGATGTTTATATTCGATCTTTAAACTATGGAGTTAGATTACTTTCATAATTCACAAACAAACGTAACGCGATTCACAAATGTATTTCGTGATTCACAAATGTAACGTGATTCACAAATAAATGACCCCATTACATTTGTTTGCAACCTGACGAACACGAGTTACAAATCGGAGAACACGAGTTACAAATCGGAGAACACGAGTTACAAATCGGACAAACACGAGTTACAAATCCCTGCATTTGTGTGTGGATTTTTGGAACTTTCCTGACGTGCTTAGATTCACAAATGCATTTTTTCTAAAAGATATCCTCTGCAGCCTATCAGATGTCTCTTCCAAATTTAGCCAATCACATTAACTTGTGTTTGTCAGTGTATGTTGTCTGTGTGTGTGAGGTACGGTGTTCATTTTAGGACATCCTCGATCTCAGACTCATTTCTCATTCTCAAACGAAAAGGCATCAGATCTCAGACCAAAAGTCGTCAGACTCAGGCGAAACGGCTTCAGTCTCAGAAAAACCTGTCATTCTCAGACAAAACGCTCTCAAACTAAACGGCCTCATTCTCAGACAAAACGCTCTCAAACTGAACGGCCTCATTCTCAGACAAAACACTCTCAAACTAAATGCCATCATTCTCAGACAAAACGACGTCAAACTAAACGCCATCATTCTCAGACAAAACGCTCTCAAACTAAACGGCCTCATTCTCAGACAAAACGCTCTCAAACTAAACGCCATCATTCTCAGACAAAACGACGTCAAACTAAACTTTGTCCGAATTTTTATTTGTCAAAGCTAGCTAATTGAGGGAGCTGTTGACTAGCTTTCTGAATTAGCTAAAGTAGCATCTTTTAAAGTGAATACCATGGTGTTGTTTCTGTTAACTGGTACAGCAAGAAGAACTTACTTTTGATATAATACGAAATAGGTGTTTTCTGCAAGCTAGTTCACTCGTCTCGTGTAAAGTAAACCCATGTGTAGTCCTCTGGTTGCCATGGATACTACAAACAAACTTTGCTAAAGAATCATAAACGTCATCAACACGCGGCGCGATGATCTGAACAACTGTTCCGCCAGTACAATCAAAGAACTTATACTAGAGCCCATATATATATATAAAGGTATACGTCTTTATATATATCTATGTGCCAGAGCCTGTTTAATTGATATTGATTGCCCATCGCAAAAGTTTAAAAAAAGTAGCAAAGTTTGTTTGTAGTATCCATGGCAACTAGAGGACTACACATGGGTTTACTTTACAGGAGTGAACTCGCTTGCAGAAAACACCTATTTCGGCGTTTAGTTTGAGAGCGTTTTGTCTGAGAATGATGGCGTTTAGTTTGACGTTGTTTTGTCTGAGAATGATGGCGTTTAGTTTGAGAGCGTTTTGTCTGAGAATGAGGCCGTTTAGTTTGAGAGCGTTTTGTCTGAGAATGAGGCCGTTTAGTTTGAGAGCGTTTTGTCTGAGAATGAGGCCGTTTAGTTTGAGAGCGTTTTGTCTGAGAATGAGGCCGTTTAGTTTGAGAGCGTTTTGTCTGAGAATGAGGCCGTTCAGTTTGAGAGGGTTTTGTCTGAGAATGAGGCCGTTTAGTTTGAGAGCGTTTTGTCTGAGAATGACAGAGGTTTTTCTGAGTCTGACGACTTTTGGTCTGAGATCTGACGCCTTTTCGTTTGAGAATGAGAAATGAGTCTGAGATCTGAGGATGTCCTAAAATGAACACCGTAGTGAGGGCACTAATCACCCCCCATACCAGGAGAAGGATAAGGAGCAGCCTAACCATACGGCGACTTGACGGCGACGCCATGTAAGGAACGTCTACCGGCGGCGACGTCGCGGCGACGCATGTTCGAAAGTATAAAAAAAACTTACGGCTACTAAGTACGTCTGAGATAAGTACGTCGCCAATAAGCCGTGTGAGACAGACGTCGTCGCCAAACAACACACCTACTAAGTAGCTACGTCGCCAAAGTCACTGACTTGTTTTGTCAAACCTTATTGAGTGAAATCAAGTCGTGCATAAGGCTACATGTTTCATATGTTCAAATGTCTTTATTGAGAACTATAGTAGCCAACTGTGCACAGCCTGTAGCATAGAGGATTTTACCGCAGGTGCAGGGAGTGCTTTTGCACCCCCCACTGTTGGGATGAAAACATTACATTTTCAAATTAATGTAAAAAAACGAAGAAATGTTTTTAGAACACGTTAAAGTGATGTCTGAGAGCAAAGCAATCGCCAACATCCATTGTCCAACAGCATCAACTTTTTTGGCACAAATGGAACCCCATAAATAAGTCTCACTTGGGTAAACGTCAACTTAGACTTAAGCCTCAAGCCGTTCCACTAACGTTCCGTTCCACTAACAGGCAACGCTAATTCAAGCTAGACCTCAATAAGCTTGTGCAGCCCAGATCAGGCGATCGTCGAAAAGAGGAGTTATGTCGCAAAAAGTATAGCATAAAGCAGCAGAGGGGTGTTGTTTCAGCAGCGTAAATTGATTTTTTGAGATTTTTTTGGAGTTGGAGTCCCCAAAAAGGGCAATGTTGCCGCACTTAACATGGCAAGGGAGACAACTTGTCAAACCATTACGACTGTTAAAATGCGTAAATTGTAGACCTACCAAATCTACTTAACATAGGCTATATATATATATGCATTTAGGCCTACTGATAATTAGCGTAATTTGATGAGCTGTCTGAAACCGTTCTGACAGTAGGCTAGCCTATGGCCGATATTCTCAACAGGAGATTGAGAATAATAGCCCAAAAAAGAATGTGGCAGCAATTGAAAATAGTAGGATAAAATTCAAAACACTGAAGAAGGCCATGGTTAATTGCACTTGATGTGGGCTAATAATGTTTTTGTCTTCACATCTTGAACAAAATCAAAAATTACTTCAAAATAACTTTGCCACACACATTTATTAACTGATAGGCTAAATGCTGAGCTTTAAGATAAAAGGGAAAGATAACCATGACTTAAATGGGGATTCACTGAAATGACTTGTATTGCACAGATCCATCACTGACTTTTTAGATCAGAAGGTGACCCAAACTGCACACTTTGTTTGGCAGAACAGTCATTTAAAATAGCTCAGCATGACTATCATTATTATATTACGAGTATTTCCAATTAACATAGTCTGCCTCCACAGATCCAGAGGGGGCTTGGACAGTGACAGACTGGCTGTGCCAAGTGTTGTCACAGCCTCACTTTGGGAAAGCATGCCCTACTGGGAACATTAGGGGAGACACAGAATCTAATTGTCTTCTTTGGAAAGGGCAACATTTGGGACACTGTCATGTAGGGGCAGCATAAAGGGCACTTCATAACAGCACCTTTTTCCATTGGAAGTAAGGGCATGGGAACAGTCCAATTTAGGCCATTGTAAGGGCACCTTATAGGGTACTGCAACACATTTTCTATACTATAAAGGAACTCATAAAGACATGTTTTTACATGTATAGAGGGCACACTGTCATTTATTGCATGGGGAATCCTGTGCACTCAAGCATATTTCACAATGTGAATGGCAGACAGTAGGGCACTTGGTCTAATTTTTGCCACTCTAGAGGGCATTTTAGAAACACGTTCAACCATGGGGGCACCAGGCAGTCATCCCCTGAGTCTTCCAATGGGCCTGGATACACCCATGGGGACAGTATATTGCACCTATAATATTGGGGAAGCCAGAGGAGAGGTAATATAGAGGCTTGTCAACATATAGGCTACTTTAAACAATGAAAATACTTTATACAATTGAATAAAAAGTCTCCTTGATTCTTTGTGTTTAAAGATGACCTGAAAAACTGATGATAATATTCAGGTACTGCTTTGGAGCAAGGTATACCCTTCATATTTCCTGGCATAGTTGCACGTTACTTTGCCTGGACTATATGCAGAGTCTGAAGCACAGTTAAAGTTTCAGGTAGCTTTATTCTCAATTTTTTCACATGTCAAGACATAAAAGGAATCGATATGACGTTTCCCACTCTCCCACAATGAAACATATAAAAAGCACAGGCACAACAGATAAGACAAGACATTTCCTAAAACATAGCGTTACATATTCACATACAGCAGCATAAGCTCATAACAAAGCAAAAAGCTTGCTGCGGCGTGTGATATTTGCAATGTACGGCCCGAGAAGGTCTTGCAAATAAATGAGTCCTTGTCGGCTGAATCGATATCGCTCAAACAAGAACTCATCCGTGTGAAATAAAGGATCTTGGCAATCGCGAAGAACTCTACTATTGGTATGGAAAGGTAATCGATCTAAAATATAGCTCCTTGGTCAACTGGGTCTCTCAAAAAGGGAGCTGCCATGTTATTTTCCGGGGGTGTGGCAAGCTTATCCAGCTACACTTACGTTAGCCTGCTCTGGAGCAGGTTAGTGCTAATTGATGTTACTATGGTGATTTATCGAAAGTTGCTTCCACAAACCAAAAAGAGGGGCGTTTTTTTTTATCTTAGCCTGAAAATTAGCTCGCTAAACCGCTTAGCGAGCTACGAATACCCCCCTGGTCTGTGGCGGAATTGTTTTTCTGAAACTGCAAAATAGCACCAGGGAACATTTGCGCCGGAACACGCCTCCTTTTTTCGCTGAACCGCCCCCGGGAGCGCAAAGTAATTCCCTAATTTACCGACGTGCTTCTGTGGAGGGAAAAGTCCGCTTTGCGTCGAGTGCTAACTAGGAATGATAGGCCTACTTGCGTCGTTGACAAAGTCAATTGTGCTGGGTGCAAGATAGGGCCCTCACTGTCTCCCCACCTTCAAGAATAGGCTCAAGACGCGCACTTGTTCCGGGAATACAACGGCACCGATTGGCTGGACCTGATGTTTCAGGATCACAATGACTCTTATTGAGAGTCTTGTTGGTTAGTTGTAACTGACTTAAAACTATTGTACTTGCTGTGTAATATATTTTGCTTGCTTTTCTCCCACAGGTACACCCTTGCACTCTTGAGGTTCATGTTGTTAAATTGTTTAATTGTAACTTGTTCAACTGCATGCTCTTATGGTTCTTTCCTTTGGGACTTATTTAGTTTTCACAATGTATGCTTCATGTTTTGGCTACCCGCAATGTTTGGGGCTATCTCGTTGTTATGATCAGTGACCTATGCACTTTAAACTCTCTTCTGGAAGTCGCTTTGGATAAAAGCGTCTGCTAAATGCATAAATATAAATATATAATACTCTGGTCACCCTAGATAATTGCTCAACACCTCATTCCTCCGGTGTGGTCTGCTGTCCGTGCCGACGATACGATTGCTTCCTTGAGTTGGAGCCTTCTATGGTCAGTTCGCGCCTTCCTTGTGTTCAAATGATAGCATTTCTATTCACAGTTGTCGTGGGAAATTGATTATGGGACAGCAAGGCAAACCAAGGAAGGTTACACCCATACCTGTCAACACTCCCGTTTTCTCCGGGAGTCTCCCGTATTTCACACCCATCTCCCGCCCCCCTCCCGTTTTGTTATTTCTCCTGTGAAACTCCCGTAATTTGTATGGCTCAAACCTCGTTATATAAATATTCATATCAACATATTATTTCAATGTTGTCCAGTTGCCAGATCTTGTATGAAACGCATCCTACTCACATAATACATATCGTACAAGTTTCAACCCATTTGTGACCGCAACCAGAGCCCGTCTATATTAGACATTCTCTGCCGCAACCTACAACCCAGTTGCGCTGTTGATATCTGCGCAGGTAGGCAGGAGAAATGGAATAATACATGGTTTAATTTTAATACAGAATCACTTGTAGAAATGGCAAAAGTCTCAGGTGGTGCTACGGCAAAAAAAAAAAACGAAATAGAAATATATAGAAATATAAATTTAACAGTAGGCCTACATGGACGGAGAAATTTAATGTCTTATCAGCAAGCCGCATCGACAAATGCCACGCCTTTTGCAAAGTGTGTCACGCCGATTTTAGTATCGCACACGGAGGGGGGGGAAATTATGTTAGGCAGCACATGAAATCACAACGGCACAGTCAGTCGCGCTGTGGAGGCCCACAGGCGATTTCGAGCTATTTAACTAATGGGACGGACGGAGGCAGACCAGTGTGCGAATTACGGGGGGGTTTGGGGGGTTTGAGCCCCCCCGATTAAGGCTCGGACCCCCCCAAAAGAGGTAAAAACCACAGGTCGGGGGGGTCGATACATTTATATATCGTTCTTATCTGTAATAGTAAATATCACAATATAATCACCATATTCATTCAATAACAGGTTGGCCATACACATAAATGTTGACTTTATGGCAGGGAATATCACACACTATTACACTGACTGCCATAGTCAAAATTCACTCAATAAACACAGCGCGAGTGACCAGTGCCCAATAAAATCACCTCAGTGTTAGCGGTGCGTTCTGCGTCGTGAGAAAGTGCAAGAAAGGCAAGTTTGCTATCTAATACCCCAACAATCTGTCACGAATGTATTTGTAATGACAATTAGCTGTAGAATATTCACAAGAATGTTAATGATAGAAACATGGTTAACCACCAACTTAAAAGCTAGCTATCGCTAGCTCTATATCAAGCAAGATAGCTTCATTTGTCTGTCTCATTGCTTGTCAGAATCTGGAGATTTCCAACAACCTTATTGTGTGATGAACCGTCAGATATGGTACTCTGCTAATTTTGTAAAGATCAAGATTATTTCAGAAAGAAATGACTACAAACAATAGTGTCTGTAGTTTTAGTAGTGCGTTGTCGTGCCGTTTACTTGGTTGGGGCGGTGTCAGGGGTGAACTTCGTCCCGGGGGGGGGGGGGGGGGGGGGGGGCACTGAGTTGACCCCCCCGATTGTCATTGTATAATTCGCACACTGAGGCAGACACCGTGTTACAGAGTGAACTGAAAATGGCAATGTTGATTGCCAAAATGGTCAGAAAGATTGTAAAATGTACAAAAAAAAGTAGCCTATGTAAAATAACATGGCACAATGTTACAATAAAACAAGAACAACAAGAAAATAACATCTCCAATGTTGACAGGTATGGTTACACCAGGTCAGCTTTTGGGACCTAAAATGGCTGAATTCTATCTGCGTAGTTAGGAAACCATGCACAGTTGATAAACTCCACTCCAAACTGGTTTTCCCCAGAATATGAGAAAGTATGGTGAGGGAATTGGTTTGGCAAACTAAGGGAAAGGAATTTGTATCCTGAGTGGAATAGGCTGTTGTTGCTCAACAGTGTATGGTAGACTCAATCAATTGGATAGGCCCTGTCAGAAAGGAAGGGGGGGTGAGACAGGTTGCAGCTGGTGGGATCAAATCATCTATGAACTCAGTCTTAAGGGACTACAGTCATTGTATCAATAGTGATACGTTGTTGCTGATCAAGGCCAGAATTAGGAGTGATAAGAGAGAAGGAAAGTCCTGTTATGTTGAGCTCCAAGGACATTAGCCCAGGACATCGGAGGGGGAGTAAATAGAAGATGGGATTTTCAGCTGTAGAGAAGTTCATCAACAACCTTATCAGCCAAAACAATGTGCACGCAGGGTGGAGTGTGAGGAAGTCAGGTTAAGGGACAGAATACAACTTTCCGATATGATGCTGTCATTATATTGTACAGGGCGGGGGGATTATTCTCATTTAGTCTATAAAACATGAATGTTGGGGCAGCAAGAGTGGTCTTTTCCTGTATGTCTTTGTGAACGCACATCTGCCTTGCCGAAATAAACCATCAAGCTGCCTTGAGCCGTTGAAAGATATTTTGCCTTCGACTACTTTTTTCTACTATCTTCTACGGACGTCTGTTTTCTACAACACAGTCCATATCAGTAAATGTCTAGGGAGGTTCTGATAGTTGCTTTGACTTCTCTCATGCACTTGTATAGTTTAGGTAGGCCTACTTGTTAGTTTAGTTGGAATAGTTTTGGAAAACAGTTATTTAAAACAACATGTTCAAACCGGTAATGTACCATTGTTGTTGTTAAATTTTTTATTTCTACAGAATAAAAAATGTATTATACGATAGAGTCTTAATCTATCAAATAGTATACAGGTATTGCTTTTTAGTAGTCCAAGTTACAGAAATGTGAGAGGGTTGCATTCAGTAGGCGCAAATGTGAAAACAAAACATGCTACATGACAAATTCTGTAACCTTTTTTTGCAGAACATTTTCTGATTATCAACCTTTCAACTAGAAAATAACTACCGGTAGTTAATTTTACGCTAATTAACATTTCCAACAACGACATGTTGAGTAGAACAGTCTTGTTTCTAAGACGTGCAGTGTATTGATCAGCATTCGGGTTGTCTTTGTTAACTCTATACATTTCATCTGCAACAGTCAACTGTTTACCCTTCTATATACCCTGCGCTCAGCTCATCACACCTGGGCAAAGTAACAATCACACAATGACTTTGATCTGGATTTTGTTTTGTTTTCCATTGCCCAGGCATGACAACTAAATCAGTGAAGTAGTCAAGCTCCTTTAAACTCTACTTTGGCAAGGTGTGGTGTGGCGTCTGAAGTTCAACTGAGTGGTCTCTTCGTGATGTCCTGCTCCGTCAGGTAGAAGTTGAGGTACCCTCCCAGTGCACCCACCGCCACGCCAGTCATGTGACTCGAGCAGCCGTCTGCAGGGGGATAGAGGGGGCCTCAAATAACTATTACTCTGAATACTGATAAGTAGTAGTGTGGAGGTAACTGGGATTTCCTGTGCATTCATGAATTTCACTAATCAATAGAACTAGTCATTGGATACTAGTTACTATGTTCTCATGTGAGTTTGCTATTGATAAGAGTAGATTGTATATATTTGTCAGGTTGAATAGATGTTCAGGGTCAGAAGAAAGTACTGGGTAAACGTCTCTTGTGATGACAACGGGGAGAGCTCCACCTATGATTTCTTTCTGCTCTGAGAGTGGTCATGAGCTGTGAAACTATTTCTCTGTGACTCTTGTAACACCATTACTGCCTGACTGTCACTATCTATGTTTACTTTCTTGTGCCCTATAATAGATGGTCCTCCGGCCTTTAGAGCAGAGAGAGACATGATTGACACCTAAGCCTGTTGTGTTGCCATTTATTGTCAGAGGTCTGTTTTATCTCCAAATCTGCAGATTGATAATAATTATAAACATCCAGAACTCAACTGAACTTTGTCACTCTGTTAATAAAGAGATGGACAAAACACTTTCTTCATCAGTAGTTTTTATGTGAAAGTTTTAAGATCTTCATTCAACACGCACCTCTCAGTGTTTTCTCTCTCCTCTTCACTCTTCGTTGTGGTTGCAATGCCTCCAGCAGCTCCTCTCCAATTATCTGGGAGGTCACTCTTTCTGGAGAGCAAGCCAGAGGAACACTTCATAAAATACACACACATCTGAAACCTATGCAATATTTGTCTTTTGCTTGAACACTGTTATTTAAGATGTCTGTTGGACATCTTAAGTAAAAGTATTTAAATGGCTTTTGACACAATTTCCCCTACCACACGCACCAATATGATGCTATGGCACAAGGACTGTTGATGGCTGTTAATTATGAAGGCAATATGGTCCCCTAACCCAATCAGAAGGCAAGCTAAAGTCTACGTACAATATTGTGCTAAATACATCAGTCAAATCTATACAAAGCCGATCTAACATGTCCTAAAAATTACAATTAAATTTCACAGTTGTCAAGCTGCATTTACCATCTTTCCCAAAGCATCCCATTTCCTGGTCTTGGAAACTCAAAATATGCTTCAGCCAATCAGGTTTGTAGAAGTCAGAGAAGCCAGCCAATCCACACAGAAGTACTGGGAATAAAGATAAAAGATAACAACACACTTTTAAGCATGGGAAATACACATGCAACACAACTATTTCCGCAGAATAGGTTATCTTCCTGAAAAGAAGTAGAACCACAGTTTTTCCTTCACTGCAAATTGTTCTGCTTGCCAAGATTTAAAATCTTCGTTCTGGAAATATATTTATTATTTTGTTAAAAAGATTATTTACTAGTTTCTATCTTTTAATTTGTGGTATATTCTTAAGCCTACTTATTTCTAGACTGGAACCAACTTATTTTAAGATATCTTGTCGATTAAAATTATCCCCCCGAGGCAAGTAGGGTGAAGTGCCTTGCCCAAAGACACAACGTCATTTGGCACAGCCGGAAATCAAACCGGTAACCTTACCAGCCCGAATCCCTAACCGCTCAGCCATCTGACTCCTGACCTCCTCTTCAAATTTAGTATTAATTTCTTGTATTTTAGCAGAACTTTTTTGCAGTGTTGGCATTTAAACACAAACTATTCTCTTCCCTTTTTAGCATTTTCAAAACACTCACTGTTTTCGATAAAGATGTCCTGGCTTTGGCCGGTGAAGCCATTCTTGATAATGTCCTGATTGCTCTTCATCATGTTGGAGCAGAAGATCCTCTGGTAGTCTTGCTCTGTCAGGTTGGCACGTGACGCCCGCATATCTCCCTTCAACATGTTTGAGCAGCCTTTCTGAGGGAGCGAGAGGACTGTGAGTTCAAATAAAACATGTAGCTGGAACAAGTCCTTCAGCAGGACTACTAAAGCTGAATAACTTGATATAAGGGTTGGGCAAAATGTATCATCTTAACACATCATCATGAATCTCAACCACACACTCTGTCTGACATTCTACTGTGTGTCTGAGATATTAATGTGGGAAATTATAATTTGGAACAAATTCTAAAGTTTGCAAGATTCTAGTAGATTCAAGATTCTAGTGTGTGCATCTCACCATGGACCCAATCATGAAATAGAGGAGCTGGTGGGAGAGAGAGTAGTGAGGGCAACCAAAGCGTGTCATTGTATCTCGGCAAGACTTTGTCACAATGCAGGGAGTCCCGTTGTTTTTCCTGTCCACAAAAAAGAAGATGCAAATAAGTCTGAGATAAGTCTTCTTGGGATAATGTTCCACTCTTTCTTGGCCCTTGTGAAAGTGGATGGCATTCGATGACAAATAGCTGTCTGAAGCTCCATTTGTACAATGTTCTTGGCATGAAGCAACATGTCGAACTTAGTCAGTTGATGCTGTGTGTGTACAGGCTTGTGTGTGTAAGTGTGTTTGTAAATGTGTAAAAGAGAAGTGTTTAAATGTAAAAGGGAAGTGCAATACATATATGGGAGTGCAGTGTGTGTGTGTTTACCATGTGCCAAGGAGCAGTGTCATGCATTTGTCGCTGAGCTGCTCATCATAACACTCCATGGCCCTGGTGGAGTAGTAGGCCAGGGAGGCGTCTGTGGAGCTCCACTCATGTGGCACTCCCCAGAAGGTCCAGGTCAGCAAGGGCTGAAACTCTGCATGGGGAACCAAGAGAATGGACAACTATAACCTAGCCCAGTGTTTCTCAACTTGTCTAACCTCAGGACCCACTTTTGAGAAACACTCCTAGCCAAATGAAATAACTATTGAATATTCAGTGTGAGAGAAATTACGTAGTTTATTATACATTTATCTGAAAAGTTATTTTAAGAGGTTGACAAAAACAGTTCCAGCTCCCTGATGTAAAAGTCTAAACCTATTTCAGCATAATCGAAGAAGAAGGTTGTCATGTGTAGGCCTATTATTACCTCGGTAGTATTTTGGATCGTTTTCTGCTAGTGCCGAGACTGCCTTCTCGAGACTCTGATCCAGCCGCCTAACCAGTGCTACCACTGAGGTGCGCTGTGCCCAGCTGACCGGGTCTGTGTGCGGCCATGTCCGGATTGCCTCCTTAAATTCAGCTACAGCGGGACGAGACAACATGGATTTACCGTAAAAGAGAAGGGAGTATTACCAAAATATGCAACACTGTTAAAAATAGAAATTCATATAATAATAGGGCATATAGTCTATATTCATATAATGTATATCATACAAATTCTTTAATATTACCCTTACTTTTTTTTCCTGCATATTTTTTTTATGTGGACAAGTTGACGCAACATTAAAATAAACAAAACTGTTCCTTCTAATTAATTAACATAGCCATTAAGGTAAACATCTGTAAATCGGACAGGATACAAGCAAATATGCGTTGTTGGCTATAGCGCAGAGCCAACAATAGTCAAGCAATCCCATAATGAAATGAGAGAGATAGGCGTATGTTATAATACGATTGAGTAAGCATTGAAATATACCTTCTCAACAATATTTAACTTACCCTGTAATATCAAATAACCAACCACTCCGTCGAGATTTATATTTTGGTGCTCAATCTCCAGGAACAATGCGCCCTTGGCTAGATTGCTGAGGATGTCATCAATGACCTCTTCATGCGACGCAGTGACTGAAAGAATAGCAAATACTGCGACTAGGTAGAACCTTGTCATCTTTTAACAAAATTCGATCATCGATATGGGAGAGTCTTGCCACTTCGAGAAATGGGATTGAAAATTAGACTTCTACAAGCCAAGTGTATGTCTGTGTGGGCTGGAATAAACCGTAGCCTGTCACGTGTGCTCGCATACACTGAGGGATGAATAACATTTAGCAGGTTTTAGAAATTAAAAATATATTTGTAGGCTATATTGTAAATTTACTGTGAATTAGGATTGATTCATTCAGTGACTTCACACACTCGGTTCATGAAATTCGTGATGGTTGACAATAGTTTTAGGCAAGATCGATATATATATATTTTTTTACATTATTATTTCTTGATAGCCTACATGCGACATATGTTTGCTTTAGGCTACAATCTCCTACCCACTTGCAAAAAAACGTAGGCTGACAGTTCTGACCAGGAAATTCTGTCATCACCCCATTTCGACGAGAGGCAGCTAAATCCAGCTAAAGTATGGAAGGCCTAGTGGGCTATGGGGGGTGACAGGTATGGAGGACCAAACCTGCCAAAATAAAAATGAAATGAAAATAAATAAATAAATGTATCAATAAATGTATTTATACCTTAAAAAATATAAATATATAAAAATAAATGTATGAAAAAATATTAATTACGTATTTATTTATTTACATGGCCATTTATTTCTGTATTTATTTATTTTTGTATTCATTTATTTATTTCCTCATTTATTTCTGTATTTATTTATTTATGTGCTCATTTATTTCTGTATTTCCTTGTCCTTAAGCTAATGAGGTAAACTGTCAATCAATGTATGTCATGGTGTCACCTTAACCCCATTGGTTGATCGGTATCAGAGTGGACTTTCCATGCCTGGGGTTGCTATGACTACCTTGATAAACAAATGACACACGCAACAGATAGCCAGAGATTTGGGAGTTTTGGCTAGCTCCAGCTAACCTTGCTGAAAAAGTGCAGGTCCAGATGTTTTACTTTTTTGCGTTGAGACTCTGGATACCAATTTGTGCCATTTAGCTGCATCCAGAGTCATAGATAGAAAGAGTTGCGTCAATAGATTGCCTTCTATCATCACCGTTATTTTTACGTTCATGGTAGGCTATTGTAGATATTAGAACTCGCTAGCATTAGTTTCAAACACAGCAGCATAGTCGTTGAGGAACAGTTGTACTGTACTGTATGATGGAGCTGTGCCAAGGTAAGAAGTTACATTTGCACTACTGTATGTTTAGTCTAAAAATATATATTTGCACAGTCGAATGGAGGCATCAAAATAGTATTAGCATCATTCTTGGCCCATTTTCTGGCATATAGTACATTTAACGTTACAGTATCAGTACGGAGATCTTTGATGCTAGTAGGCTACAGTAATGTACTAAAGTAGAAGCTAGAACGTAGCAAAAACAGTGTGCTACAAAGTGAGTGATGAGAAAGTTAGTGTAGCTAATTTAGTGCACTATTTATATTTAATGAGAGACTAATGCCTACAAACAAGTTTGTAAGAGAAAAGATGTATTCAATTCTTAATCTATAACTGTGGTCGCTTTGCACCAATAATCTGGGAGTTGGTACAGTAAGAAATTGGATGATATTATACAGTGTCAAGGAACCATCAAAGAACAGAGTACAACATGGTTAATCTATTCATAAAGTGAATGTTTACTAAGCAAACTATGAGTTAGAGACCATTGTAACATTCAGATCAATATGTGATTATCATTACAGTTTACTGTCTGTTTGTGTGTGTGTGTCTATGGCCCTTGCAGTCTGGCATTGCTACTGAGGTTGGAGGCCCAGTGCCTTGGAGGTGGATGTCAGACCACTGGACGAAGGAGCGCTGGATGGGAGACCACTAGATGAAGAAGCGAAGGATGGGAGACCACTAGATGAAGGAGCGCTGGATGTCAGACCACTAGATGAATGAGCGATGGATGGGAGACCACTAGATGAAGGAGCGCTGGATGTCAGACCACTGGACGAAGGAGCGCTGGATGGGAGACCACTAGATGAAGGAGCGATGGATGGGAGACCACTGGATGAGAGAGAGCTGGAAGGGGGACCACTGGATGAGAGATTTCTGGATGAGGGAAAATGTGATGGAGTGGGCTGTCTTATATTTAAACCACAGTATTTTTTTCATTACTATGCTTTTAATTGTGGTCGTTATTGAGTTTTATTGAGTTTGCTCCTGTTGACTTTAGCAAACCACCTATTTCTCCTCTCACTATCAGCTGGGAAGCTGTAGCCTACATCACGACTCCCTATTGGAGCATGCAATACATCCCCATGCACCACACCCAACCATTATTGAAGATGCTAGGTGCAAGCCCAAGACGGCACAGTGTAGACAAAGGCGTTACCTTTGTTGTTTCACCTTTTACACTCTTGTCATAGCAGAGACTAAAATAACATGTGTACATATTTGAATAGTAATGTTGACTATTATGTAGTTGCACTGTAGCCTTTCACAACCAAGTCCTTGACGGTTAATCATTGTGCACTACACATGCATAAAATGTTATTCAACTTTCTCCTATTTCTATCATTACATGGTCATAATCACCTTGTGTGCTGTCAGTTATTGATGATTCAATAAAAAGGAATAAGTAGGGCAATATTAAATAAAGATGCAGAACAAACTACTTGTTTGCAAGTTACATTTAATGACAACACATGAAGGGTATGAAGAGATTCTTAAGTTGGAGTACAGCTGTGGTTGCATCTATGTGGCGGTTGATTTGCCTGATGGACTTACAAATATGCAGAACACACCATTACAAATGCACTGCATAAACTATGACTAAATTGTGTCGGTCAAACTGCAGAGTATTACAGTATAACCATGCTAACCTGCTAGGGAAGTTTACCGGCTACCTGCCTATCTAATGTTACAACACTGGATTAAAATCTAAATGATTAGAGCTACGTCTAAATTCATTTACACGAGTTCCTTAGTTTAACCCGTCTGACATATCGTTGCTGCTAGCTAGAGCTTGCTAAATTGATCTGAATTGGTGGTTGCCGTGTATGCGATAACTAGGCTACACTTCAAAATATCCACATATCATCTGACCAGATATCAATAGTCTGTCTGCTTTTAGTAGCTCCGATAGCCGTCTAGACATGTTTACTGTGACTTTACTTCTCTAATCTATCTGGGCTGGATTGCTATGGCATAATGCTTGGTTTAACGTCCTGCCCCGATCCCGCCCTGATCCCGCCCCCTAATTAGTTTAAGGATGAAGAAATACAGAAATAAATGTAGGACAGAAATAAATACAGACAGAAATAAATTACGTAGAAAATAAAAGACTTTAGTAAATTAATTGTAAAATTCTTTCTATATGCAATATCTTTTTTGATAGATTTATTTCTGTCTGTATTTATTTCTGTAACCTGACGAACACGAGTTACAAATCGGAGAACACGAGTTACAAATCGGAGAACACGAGTTACAAATCTGACAAACACAAGTTAATGTGATTGGCTAAAATTGGAAGAGACATCTGATAGGCTGCAGAGGATATCTTTTAGAGAAAATGCATTTGTGAATCTAAGCACGTCAGGAAAGTTCCAAAAATCCACACACAAATGCAGGGATTTGTAACTCGTGTTTGTCCGATTTGTAACTCGTGTTCTCCGATTTGTAACTCGTGTTCTCCGATTTGTAACTCGTGTTCGTCAGGTTGCAAACAAATGTAATGGGGTCATTTATTTGTGAATCACGTTACATTTGTGAATCACGAAATACATTTGTGAATCGCGTTACTTTTATTTGTGAATCATGAAATACATCTGTGAATCGTGTTACGTTTGTTTGTGAATTATGAAAGTAATCTAACTCCATAGTTTAAAGATCGAATATAAACATCTCAGAGACGCTTTCCCTATGTGCAAACGATGTCTAGAAGACGTCTTACAGATGTTCCACAGATCTTTCGCGTACATCGGCTTTTGACCCACCCATGTACATGGATGGGTCAAAAGTAGCACAACGATACAAGCTACATTTTTTGTGTTACTCTGGTTTTTATTAAATATACCTAACTATGACCTTGTTAATATGTAACTGCAAACATATTTAGTCCTTTATTTTTGCCAAAAAATTATTAATTAAATTTTCATTTAAAATTTCAGTTTCATAAAATTTCATTTAATTTCTTCTGAATCAGACCTCTGTCTTTCTGAAGGCCGATTTATACTACTCCGTTTTCACGGACACGGACACAGGGAACGCCCTCTCCGATGTGAAACGCCCTCTCCAAGCCCCTCGGAGAGCTCTACGTGTATGGCGTGCGGAAAGGGACATTCCTAGGCTTACCAGTATGGGGGGTGATTAGTGCCCTCACACACACAGACAACATACACTGCGTAATAGATTTTCCCACAATGTGCGTGTCGTCTCAGCCTTTTTATCATTGGTTCTCAATGGGGGTGATGGCGGCGACGTAGCGACGTAGTACGTGAGGGAACTTTGATAGCGGCGACGTATATGGTGACGTTATCTTTGTAAACGTCATACTAGTGCGTGTGACGTGTAGCCCGTCTGCAATGATGGAAGTCGCTACGCCAAGTGTCTGCCAATGATGGAAGTCGCTACGCCAAGCGTCTGCAATGGTGGAAGTCGCTACGCCAAGCGTCTGCCAATGGTGGAAGTCGCTACGCCAAGCGTCTGCCAATGGTGGAAGTCGCTACGCCAAGCGTCTGCCAAAGGTGCAAGTCGCTACGCCAAGCGTCTGCAACGATGGAAGTCGCTATGCCAAGCGTCTGCAATGATGGAAGTCGCTACGCCAAGCTAGCTACCTATCAATGGGAGAAAAACATGAAAGTACATGATCAAGTGTGGCTATTTCAGCTAGCTAGTGTTGGGCTGTATTGGCAGACCTGAATTAGACTCCGAAATTACCATAGAAAATGGTGTTGTGTGTAAATATAGTTTGAAGCAAGTTTTCATGTCATGTTTGTTATTAATTTCGTATTTTATGCATCACATGATTCTAGTAATGTTTTCAGTGTTGTAAAATGTATATTTGCTGGTTTGATAGCCTAGAGTGTTGTCGTGCAGAGGCCCAAAATGTGTTTACATATTCTCTTGTCTTGCAAAGGCATATTTGGCTTACTGCAGCCAAGTATCGGTGATGGGCCATTTGAATTTGTATGTGTCAGGCAATTGTTTCTTCATATAGTCGGCGTCGCTATTTCAGTATGCAGGATGGGTTTACAAAATGAGAAGCTAAACCAATCACTGAGTTTGATTAGCCTCCTATACTTGCTCAGGTTAGGTGCATTATGTTTATTTGCATTTAAAATACCTTTGTTATTGTTTGCTCTGAAGGTAGCGTAAAATAGTAAGATAATCAATACATTATGACAATGTAACAAAATCAATTTCTGTATAGATTTTGTTACATTGTCATAATGTATTGATTATCTTACTATTTTGATAATAAACGATGTTTTTGCATTTAAAGTTACTTGTCCTTGTGCCTGCTTTCAATGTTTGGACAATATTATTTGCTGGAGTCCTAAGTCACTATCAAGAGAGAGCCTTTTTATGTGTCCCTGACAAAGAAGAGGTGAATATGAGTTGTATGTGCTGGTTTTAAAATGTAATACATTACATTTACATTAAGTCATTTAGCAGACGCTCTTATCCAGAGCGACTTACAGTCAGTACAGGGACATTCCCCCCGAGGCAAGTAGGGTGAAGTGCCTTGCCCAAGGACACAACGTCATTTGGCACGGCCGGGGAATTGAACTGGCGACCTTCAGATTACTAGCCCGACTCCCTCACCGCTCAGCCACCTGACGCCTGACATAATACCATTTCATGTATTCTAAGTTGTTTTGTGTCCACAGGAGGATTGGTTTTCACCACTGTTCTACCATTTAGTCTGATTGTTAGCTGAGTTCCAGTTCAAGTCTTTTATTGTCAGATGCACAGAACAACTCAAGGTCAGACTGGGCACTGAAATTCTTAGGACAAGACAACGCAAAGCAACCTGGCATAACATATAAGTACTCTGAGCATAGATTACATCTATGATAAGAAAATAACAACTCCTAAATATACAAAATAATATACAATACAGTATACTAAACCTGTAATAATACACATATTAACCTACACTAACTGTATAAACCTATACTAACCTAAAGACAAGTGGGGTAACAATTAGAGCAATATTGCTGATAGTACAACCAGTAGCTGAAAGTGACAGTGTGTAAAGTGGTTAGTGAGAAAGTGGTGAGAATGTGTCCATTCAGAAGCCTGATGGCCCTTGGAAAGAAACTATTCTCCAGTCTGCGTGTGCGAGACCAAATGCTTCAGTATTGCCCGCCAGAAAGCAGCGGGGTAAAAAGACTGAAGGATGGGTGGTAACAGTGTCTTCGAATCCAGCCAGCTTTCCTGAGGCATTGTGTGTGGTAGGTGTCCTGTAGGGCTGGGAGCTTCCTGCCGATGATGAACTCAGCAGACCTGACCACACTATGTAGGACCTTGCGGTCCCTGTCTGTGCAGCTCCCATACCACACTGTGATGCAACCAGTCAGTATGCTCTCTATTGTGCATCTATAGAAGTTAGTAAGGATGACTCAGTCCATGCCAAACTTCTTCAGTCTCCTCAGGAAGAACAGGCGTTTCCGGGCAGCTTTAACTACCTTGTGAGCAGACCAGGTGAGATCATTGCTGATGTTCACCCCGAGGAACCTGAAGCAGCTGACCTGCTTGCAGCTTGGAGACGAGTCTGGAGGGGATGATGGTATTGAATGCTGAGCTGTCGTCAATAAACAGCATCCTCACATACATATTCCTTTGTCCAGGTGGGAGAGAGCGGTGTGCATAGTCAGGGTGATGGCATCGTCTGTAGACCTGTTGGACCGGTATACAAACTGCATAGGGTCCAGGGTGGGAAACAGCGATGAGCAAATTAATGTTTTGACTAGCCGCTTGAAGCACTTCATGATGAGAGAGCTCAGTGATATCGGGCGATAGTCGTTCATGCAGGTGACCTTGGTGTTTTTGGGCACAGGGACGATGGTGGTCCTCTTGAAGCAAGTGGGGAGTACAGACAGGCTGAGGGAGAGGTTAAAGATGTCTCAGCTAAATATAAAAAGGTTAAAATCAGACTATCATTGTTATTAACAATTGTTATTGTTGATTTATTTGTTGTTACTTTTAGAACATACAATAATAGCATTTATAGGCCTACAATTACTTAAATGTGTAGGCATCATTATTTGAATACAAAAAACTGAAACAAGTCAGGAGTGGTTATAGTGGTTTGATTCAATATTGAAGAATTACATGAATTAGAATATTTGGGTTTGGGTATTGTGTGCCGTGTTAGATGGGTCTTGATCTGGTCTGGGTCCCCAGGAGGTATAGATGTACATTCACAGAATGGTCATATTTTAATGGAAAATTCATGAGTCATAAGACTCTTAGACATTGTATTCATTGATATTAGCAGATTTGTTTTTTACAAAGTGACATACAAATATGGGGTTTAGTGCTAGTTGGCACAGCAAGTAAACTAACAATTTAGTGTAATTGAGAAGGATATCGAAACACATTTGTACTTTTCTCCAAACTATCATATTCTTACTCAACATATCGATAACACAGGCAAACTGACAACTTCGATTGGGGACTGGGCTGCGAGGAAAGGCAAAAACCAATGACAGCTACTGTAGCCTGTAGCTGTAGTTTGCTGAAGGCTTTTAAAACTATAGTTACAAAGTAAAAACGAACGGGTGAAACTTCTTTGTTAGTTACAACTTTCAATTGACAAAATTGACAACAGATGTTAAAAAAACTTGACTTTAATCGAAGGATCGCCTCACATCGTCACTTCCGGTCTCACAAGATGATAATACCGGCATGGCATAATGGTGAGCTAGCTGCTTATCTTCCTAGCTACCCACATAATGTCAGACGCTTGGCGTAGCGACTTCCATCATTGTCAGACGCTTGGCGTAGCGACTTCCACCATTGTCAGACGCTTGGCGTAGCGACTTCCACCATTGTCAGACGCTTGGCGTAGCGACTTCCACCATTGTCAGACGCTTGGCGTAGCGACTTCCATCATTGGCAGACGCTTGGCGTAGCGACTTCCACCATTGGCAGACGCTTGGCGTAGCGACTTCCACCATTGTCAGATGCTTGGCGTAGCGACTTCCATCATTGTCAGACGCTTGGCGTAGCGACTTCCATCATTGTCAGATGTTTGGCGTAGCGACTTCCATCATTGCAGACGGGCTACACATCACACACACTAGTATGACGTTTACAAAGATAACGTCACCATATACGTCGCCGCTATCAAAGTTCCCTCACGTACTACGTCGCTACGTCGCCGCCATCACCCCCATTGAGAACCAATGATAAAAAGGCTGAGACGACACGCACATTGTGGGAAAATCTATTACGCAGTGTATGTTGTCTGTGTGTGTGAGGGCACTAATCACCCCCCATACCAGGAGAAGGATAAGGAGCAGCCTAACCATACGTCGTTGAATGGGACTAATGGGACTGCAAACGAGAGACTGGCGGCGACTTGACGGCGACGCCATGTAAGGAACGTCTACCGGCGGCGACGTCGCGGCGCCGCATGTTCGAAAGTATTAAAAAAACTTACGCCTACTAAGTACGTCTGAGATAAGTACGTCGCCAATAAGCCGTGTGAGACAGACGTCGTCGCCAAACAACACACCTACTAAGTAGCTACGTCGCCAAAGTCACTGACTTGTTTTGTCAAACCTTATTGAGTGAAATCAAGTCGTGCATAAGGCTACATGTTTCATATGTTCAAATGTCTTTATTGAGAACTATAGTAGCCAACTGTGCACAGCCTGTAGCATAGAGGATTTTACCGCAGGTGCAGGGAGTGCTTTTGCACCCTCTACTGTTGGGATGAAAACATTACATTTTCAAATTAATGTAAAAAAACGAATAAATGTTAGAACACGTTAAAGTGATGTCAGAGTTGTATGTTCTATCATGGTTTGTTGTACTCTAATGATTAATTATATATTTTAAGATCTAGTATTAATTTTGAGCATGTTTTTGCACCCAGTTTTAAAACCTAGAATCGCCTGGTTTGCTTGACCCGATGTTAGTTTCCTCAAGGATCACAATGACTCTTGCTTAGAGACTTGTTGCTCTTGTGGTTAGTGGTAACTGATTTAAATTGTTGTACTCGCTGTGAATTTTTAAATTTTTTTTATTGTTGCTTGCTTTTCTACAGGTACACTTGCACTTATAGCGGTTCATGTTGTTTAATTGTAACTTGCTTAACTACATGCTCTTATGGTTCTTCCCTTTGGCACTTATTTTGGTTGTTCACAATATGTGCTTCATGTTTTGGCTACTCGCAATGTTTTTGGGGCTATCTTGTTGTTATCAGTGACCTATGCACTTTGTAAAGCTCTCTCTTGGAAGTCGCTTTGGATAAAAGCGTCTGCTAAATGAATAAATGTAATGTAAATGTAAACAATCTAACATGGTTTATGCCATCATCAGAACAGGCATAACCTCCCAATCACTACAAGTCATTCAGGTAATGGTAATTTCCTATTGACAGCTGTGAACAGTATCCTTTCTCAAGTAGGATTTAACAATTATAGCCTACCGAAGAAGCCGTGCTTTCACTGAACCACAACCCAGAATAGTCTAGGTGACCACAATACAGTTTGTTTCATGCTTGTAAAGTTGGCATTCATGAAATGTGTTATATTGCTTGTATTTGGTTATTTCCCAACATGTGGCAACAGTGCAGTTTAATTGTATTGAGTTTATTTGATGTGTTTCCTAACTTGGTGGTGCTAATGAGTTACTAATGAATGTAGCCTTGCTAATGGGAGTTTTAATTTATAATTTTGCCTTCTGACTACACTTCTCTGTTTAGCACTGGTGTAGAAATGCAAGACAGCAAATTAAACATCTTCAGACATTTACATTTAGTCATTTAGCAGACGCTCTTATCCAGAGCGACTTACAGTAAGTACAGGGACATTCCCCCTGAGGCAAGTAGGGTGAAGTGCCTTGCCCAAGGACACAATGTCATTTGACACGGCCGGGAATCGAACCAGCAACCTTCTGGTTACTAGCCTGACTCCCTCACCGCTCAGCCACCTGACTCCCAGACCATCAGTAAAGGTTAAAAAATGTTTGTGTGGACCAACACTAACAAAACCAGCAGGCTGTTATAACCTGATACAAAAGTTTATTTGACACTAGCCTATTGATATTGCTCATAATATTAAGCTTTAACACATGATTCTATACCATATACGACTGCAGACAAACTTACAGGGTTAAGACTGAAGACATATTAGATGGTACTTTCACA
This sequence comes from Thaleichthys pacificus, assembly GCA_023658055.1. NCBI lineage: Eukaryota > Metazoa > Chordata > Actinopteri > Osmeriformes > Osmeridae > Thaleichthys > Thaleichthys pacificus. Next base: position 13,185,573 of record CM042862.1, read on the forward strand.
GCAATTGGGTACTAAGTCAATGAAGTGAATCACCAAGTACAAGTTCAAGACAAAATCAACTTATTTATTATAGATCTATACAGTGCAGGTGTCTGATACAAGGTTGAGCAACTCAGAAGACTGGACAAAGAATACAGGAGTCAGGGCAGTTAAATAGTATCACAATATGGGGAGTTTTACTCTCACAAGAAACATCAGGGGGTGATAATCAACATAGTCTTTGCAAGCACAGAAAGAGGATGCTGTATGCTAGATAGCTTTTGTTAGCTTACAAAGAACTAACTTATGGCTATGCAGGCATAAGCAAACAGCAAAATGTCAGTTTATCAATGATACAAGCAAAATAATTCATAGATTCTCTATATTTCTCTCCTGGACATGACCAAGGGTTATGTTCTCATTAGCTTGATATAGCAGGGTATAGATCAAACATTGTTTATTATATTCAGAGTATTCCAAACAGTATAAAAGTAATAAAATAATCATTATATTTAATTATTGTTAACTGATCAGTGGTTAAGGACAAACCTCTTCAATACACAGTAGCCTAGGGGTGTAGGGTCAGAGGCTACACCTCCAAAACAAAATGTAAGGCTTTATCAAAAATGGGAAAAAGATCTAAGTTAATAACATGTAGACTACATATTAATCTAATTAGTCTTTAAAAAAGCAGTGTTTTGGCTACACAAATGATAGAATGAAAGTGGCATAGGCTACAAAAATATATATATTAAGATATTATCCACTGCTGTGTCCTTCTGAAAGTTGTTAAATTGAATAGGCTGAACATCAACATGTAACATTAAGTATAGCCTATAATTTGTATGCCTACTTGGACCATGTCCTGTCAATACATAAAAAACATTAGGCTACATGTTTTGCCAGGATAACTGCCGCTAGACTATTGAATGTTTATCATGTTCCTGTGTGTTAATTCCTTTGACCGGGTACAACAACGCGATCAGTCAACCGACTATAAAATATTTTTTATGTCGGGCTACGCATTTATAGCACAACTTCTGTTTGATACGCAACGTGTGTGGCATCCTACAGCGGCCAAATAATTAGTCTACATTTTGCTGAGAGATTGAAGGGCTAGACAACAAATGTAATGAATCACAGGAAATGAATGACACATTGAAAAGGCAAGTCATCTTCTGACATTGCCTTAATTTGCTCCGTGTTAAAATCTCCAAAATGATGAACTGGCAAAAACTTTATAACTATAAATGTACTCTAAAATGTAGGCTACTTCAAAGTATGGCGACGACGTACTTATCCAGAAGTAGTGGCGACGACGTATGCAACTTATCCAGAAGTAGACGTCACACGACAGTCTCCCTAGGCTGGTTCTCCATGTCCCTTTCCGCACGCCATATACGTGCACCTCATGATTTTCCTGACTATCCGTCCGTCTGTCCGTCATTTTACGGATACCCCTTGGCTGTGATTGGTCCGTATTACGAACCGCTTGCGTCAGGGGCGGGATTGCCGTGACCAACAAGACGAACAGAATCCTTTGACCGCCATTGCTGTAGGCTTTTACAATTCATTTTTCAGCTAAACAGTACATGTAAATCAGCATCTGAATTAAAATGTGACGAGAAATGGTCAGTGTAGTTGCTGAAAATTAGCTTATTTTATTGATGTAACGGTTAATTTGTAAATTTGCTCCGACTTTTCGATAACCTAGCTAGCATCGCAGTGCAGCGCCACCTACTCTTCTGGCGGTGAATTGTTTTCAGCACCCATAGCCTTCGGAGTACTATAAATTCAACGAATCTGTCCGACTCCGTCCGTCTGTCTGTCCGTAACGGAGTCGGAGTCAGTGTTGCCACAGTTACTTTGAAAGAGTAACTTAGTTACTTTACAAGTTACTTGATTTTAAAAGTAACTTAGTTACTTTACAAGTTACTTGATTTTAAAAGTAACTAAGTTAGATTACAAGTTACTTTATTAGTTACATTCAGCAGCTGCCGACAACACCGCCTCAAAGCCGTCTCAACATAAAAATGACAACCGGTTTTGCCAACACTCACTTTATTAGAAGTTCATTTTATTCAGTAATGTACACAACAACAATGTATAAAATAAAGTCTTTATTGACTACACTTAACATAAATACTTTTTTTTTTTTTTTTTTTAATTATGACAGTCTTTTTTGACTTCACTTAACATAAATACTTGTTTTTCTAAAATAAATACTTGTTTTTCTAAAATAAAATAAAGACAGTCTTTCTCGACCTGACTTATTTAAAATAATTATAATAATTTACCTTGCTTAGTGTGCACACTGTTAGATCCAGTGGAGAACAATTCCACTGCTCATCTTACTGGTATGATGTTGTATGTGACAAATAAAACCTTTAACTTGCACTTGGACTTGAACATCATATCAATTCAACCAGGCCATTATCACTGATCACTCGACCTATTTAAAGGGACGAGTGTGCACCCTAGGCCTACAATATGGCACAATTGCTTTTGAATTGATATGATGTTCAAGCTCCTTATAAGGGCACGCAACAGCAGTGACGTCGGCAGTCAGAATCGACAAAATTAGGAAAGCAACAGGAACGCACGTTATGTCCAAGCGAAAAGCAATTGTGCCATATTGTAGGCCTAGGGTGCACACTCGTCCCTTTAAATAGGTCGAGTGATCAGTGATAATTGGATGGCCTGGTTGAATTTATATGATGTTCAAGTCCAAGTGCAAGTTAAAGGTTTTATTTGTCACATACAACATCATACCAGTAGCTAAGATGAGCAGTGGAATTGTTCTCCACTGGATCTAACAGTGTGCACACTAAGCAAGGTAAATTATTATAATTATTTTAATCCGAGGATGTCTGTAGAGTTGATGTGAACGCAAAAACCAACGATTTCTCACAAATTCATTAACACTTCTAACACGGAGAGTTTTCTTAAATGCGATCCCCCTTGTGTTTTTTTAAGGAATCGCATTTGAGACAACTCTGGCCGATTTACGACTGCTATTTCGAGTTCGGAAAGTCTTCTGAAGTTCAGAACAAATCCCAGATGAGAAAACTTTCATGAATGCCAAATGTTTTCCTAAATCTAATTCAGAAGAAATTCCTTCTTAAATTCTTCTTAACTGCGTTCGAGAATGAGGCCCATTGTTCTTTTTGGTTTTAAATGTTTTGGTTGAAAGAAACACACATTTCTGATATGGAAATGATTAGAAAAAGGCGCAAAGCAACCCAAGGACAACAGAATGGGTTAAGGCAGTGGTTCCCAACCTTGGGGTCGCGACCCCTAGTGGGGTCGCATGGAATTGAAATGGGGTCGCCAATTATTTTGTTGTTGAATTGTATCAATAACAATTATAATATTAATTATTATTAAAACACCACACGCACGCATTAAACAAACGAAACACATCTAACATCTTCCACTTTACCTCATAAAAATTGAGGACTTGACTAAACTCAGCATACGTTGATTAACGTGATCACACGTGACGAGGCTAACATATTTCGAGCGCAAAGTTTGAATGGAAATCAGAAAGAATGGAAAGATTTCTTCACAGACCTGTGTTTTCAACGGCCCCTTCAACTACAAATAAGAAACAGACATGTAAAAGACAAAGAAAATATGATGACACCTTCCTTCAGTATGGATTTACTAGCATAATAGAAAACAACGAGGAGAAGCCTAAATGTATGTTGTGTGGTAACGTCTTGTCGACAGAGAGCATGAAACCCAACAAGCTCAAAAGACATTTTGAGACAACACATAAAGAATATGTGGGCAAACCTATATCTTTATTTGAAAAGAAACATGCCGAACTGAATAAGCAGCGAGTCTATTTCAAAAAGGCAATGACTGTCAATGAGCGAGCCTTAAAAGCATCTTTTGAGGTGAGCTATCTTGTTGCAAAGGCTATGAAGCCGCATACCATTGTAGAAACTTTAGTTTTGCCAGCAGCTATGGAAATGGTAAAAACGATGTGTGGGGAGGGAGAAGCACAAAAACTGAAGGCAATACCAGTGTCTGATAATACAATAAAAAGAAGAATCGATGCGATCGCTAACGATCAAGAGAGCACGCTAACGGAACGGTTGCGAAATTCCCCCGCCTATGCTCTACAAATGGATGTTAGCACAGAAGGGAAAAATGCCCATGTTTTGACATTTGTTCGTTACATGCAGCATAATGCTATTCACGAGGATATTTTGTACTGTCTCCCTCTTCCTGAGAATGAGACTGCCAAGGCCATGTATGATGTCCTCCACAGCTATATGGAGAAAAACAACATTCCATGGGAGTGTATGATAGGATTTTGCACAGACGGGGCTCCGTCTATGGCGGGACGGCGAGCAGGCTTACGGACGTTAATCGTGGAACTGGCCCCCTCTGCAGTATGGAATCATTGCATGATTCATCGTGAGCAACTGGCATCTAAGGAACTGAGTGTGCCCATCGCAAACGTATTGCAGCAGGTTGTAACCATGGTTAACTACATCAAGCCACATCCACTGCGTACACGTCTGTTTGCTAAATTATGCGGTGATATGGGATCTGAACACGACAATTTGCTCTTTCACACAGAAGCACGGTGGTTATCCAGAGGTAGGGTGCTGGAGCGATTTTTCAAGCTGAGAAATGAACTTTTAGCGTTTTCCATGGATGTGAAAAATACCGATTTTGTCAACTTTTTGTGTGACCAGCAGAAAATGTGCCTCCTCGCATATGTAACGGATATCTTTGGAACACTTAATGAACTTAACGTAAGCATGCAGGGGAAAAACAAGAGTATCCTGCAGATGAGTGACCGTATTGATGGATTCAGGGGGAAACTTTCATTCTGGAGAGAAAACCTATCAAAAGAAAACTTTACCCCTTTTCCTCAGCTGAATAAGTTTCTGACAGACAACAACATCGATGACCAGTGCTCCACAAAGGTAATGTGTGACCACCTGAAACGCCTAGAAGAGCACTTTGCCACCTACTTCCCAGACTTGGATATGTCAAAGTTTGACTGGGTGAGGGACCCATTCCACTGTGATGCAAGCTCAGTGGATCTGCCTGTCATTGCTGTTGAACAGCTGATTGAACTATCATGTGACAGAACGCAACAGGGCCTGCATTCGCGAGTGGCGGTGGAAGAATTCTGGTTTGGAGCAAGGGAAGAGTACCCAAATATCTCAGTGTGCTTTAAAGATTTTGGTACCTTTCGGAAGCACATATTTGTGTGAAGCTGGATTTAGTGCTCTTGTGTGCATGAAATCAAAATACAGTTCGCGGCTGGATGTAACGGCAGAGATGAGATGCGCTCTGTCAACTACATCACCTGACTTTGAAAGGCTGCAGCGAGATGCGCAAGCTCAACCGTCCCATTAAGTGTGGACATAATAAATACATAATACAATTAAATAATAGAAAAGTATTTCTGCAGTAAGGTAGTGTCTGTTTATGAACTAAGTTAAACTGAATGGGATCCAAAATTAAAAATTCACTTTGATCACCAATGTGTCTTGTCCTGGCTACACAATAATCATAAAATAACCTAAATGCGTTTCATTTGTTTTTTTATTTTACAATTAACATTTACTTAAATATATCATTACAAGTTATATTACATGATCAAAAACACTTCTGTAATAGATTCTGTTCTGAATGTTTGGGGTCACTTGAGTTTTGTGACATCAAATTGGGGTCACAAGCCAAAAAAGGTTGGGAACCACTGGGTTAAGGGGAGACACCCCAGTGAATAGGGATTTTGTCAACATATTAGAGTCCAAAGTTTTTACAAAGGGATATCTCTTTTTCATCACTCCATTAATCAGAATATGGTGGCAACAGCCATTGAAGAAAATCCTTTGCAAATTGCGCGGCAGACCGTGTTCTTGCTCAGGTTCTCCGCATCACCCACACTATAAAAGTAGGTAGCGAAATAACGAAACGGTATATATGTCTGGGACTGTGAGCGCACAGCTTCGATGTGTCGCATTGGCAACATACGGCTCAAGAAGCTGGCAAAGATACGTAATTCCCTCTGCTGAGAATCTATATCTTTCATAAAGATACTCATGAGGAAATGCGAAAGGGTTTTGTCAGTCTAAATGTTCTGGCTCTTCTGAGCGCACCTCACACTCAAGGCCGGATTAACCATTAGGGCAACTGGGCACTTGCCCAGGGGCACATGACATCTAAGGGGCCCTGGACAATGTCAACTAAAATGTTATATCACGTTATGAACGCAGTCATAACTTTCCTTAATGTGAGTACTTTATTGCAACTCGTTCGATCAAAATATTATGTTAAATCACGTCAAAAACAGTGTTTGTGTAGTCCAGTAGCCAGTGCCGCCGCTCCCATAACGCGCACTACGCGCTGTGCGTAGGGCACCAACTCCTGAGAGGGCACCAAAAATGTGCCAACTGAAAAATCATCATAGTTATAATACTTATAATGCCGATATTATTTTAGTATAGAAATATTAGGCAGGTATATTACAAAACAGGCAGAACAAGAGATATAGCCTATTTAAATGCTCAAAAAAAGTTACGATGGTACCCCCCCCCTAGCCTGGCTCTGCCGTCCTACGTACTTCCACTCAAATTTATTTGCTTCTGTACATAGGTCTGGCCATGAGGTCCGTAAGTCAGATTCTGCAGGTTGATTTTCTACCTGTCCAATAAGCGAACAGAGGGAGTGGCTGAGAACAATGACGTTGGTGTTGTGTGCTAGTTTGTGTTGTAGTTCCGTAATGGCAGTGGAGAAAGATGCGAGGAAAGCCATTCGGTCCATTGTGGCAACGCTGCCGAATATCCAACAGCTAAAGCCGGAGCAAGAACAAGTTTTGCTGAGTTTTGTTGGTGGCCATGATGTTGTGGCCCTCCTCCCCACAGGGTTCGGGAAAAGTTTGATTTTCCAGCTACGGCAGCTAGCTCTGTTACAGTAGTGGTGAAGGAATTGGCTAAGGCGAACGCTAGTGATTGGTTATGGCAGATCTGCTCTGGGCAGATCCAATAGTTTTAAACTTCAACAAAGTACCCGCCTACAAGGAAGTCAACGCTTGTCAATGGAGCGAGGCCAGACTCTCTGTACAAATGAAATGTACGAGTCTGGTTAGGACCAGGCTACCCCCCCCCCCCCCTTCCCTATCTCAGTGGCCTGACTTTGACAGTAGGCTAGGTCAACTTTTCTAAAATGGGCTTAAAAAGATAACAGGAGTCAGGGGAAGAAAAAAAGAGACTGCGAGATGGTGCCCGTGCATCACTTTCTGGTAAGCCCATGTTTAATCATTGTTAAATATGGGAAATGTGCTGCTAATTTAATGATTAGCCTATGCATAGCCTACACCTCAAACTAGCTGACGTTATTGCTAATGTTAGCACACTCATATGTTTTAACTTGCAAGCTAAATTGAGATGTTACTGTTAAACATTATCTATGCATTTTACAAGTAACTGAGGCCAGCTAGCTATTACTTTACATTCTATGATGCTTTTATATTCGATTTATCAAATAGTTTTTAAATGAGTAATAAAGGTGGAGAGCTCCTTGGCTAAACCAGGCTAAGAAACGCAAGGTAGTGTAAGGGGCCCCATTATCGTCCACTCTAAATCTCCAACGTTCGGGGCCCCATTATCGTCCACCCTCGAGATGAGAACGTTTTTACCGTTAATTTTCAGAAGACGGTTTGCTGCAGCAAAAAAAGTAAGTAACTCTCCGATATCGATACATCTTATATTGTCTCTATACCAAATTACAGCCCCCTACATGAACATATTCATATTTAAATACACCGTTAAAGACATATGTAGCTAGCCAGCTAGTTTTAAGACCGTGTCAAATTTGCGATAGAGCTAGAAAACGACGGTCGAAAGATAGTCTAGTTAGCCTAGCGGGTAGTTAATCAAACTGTCAGTTGTCAACCTCAATCTAATTTTATATCATATCATCTACTGGGTATCTGACAACTGCCCACTTCAATAAGAGATCCAGATTATCAATGTTCTTACCTATTTTGTAGACTATCTTGCTCTAGTGAATATGATGCCATGACAACATTTGGATTGGCGTTTTTCTCGCAGCTGTCTGCGACTGAAAGTTTTAACAAGGCTAGAGCTAGGTTACAATGTATCCGATACATTCAGTCACAAGGATTTCAACCAGGTTACAGCTGGTATGTTCTGATTACAGGCATTACTATTGGATTTGGTTTTAAAAGACGAGAATATCAATAAAATAACAACTGATACATGCCATTTTCTGTCAAGCACATGACAATGTTGGTTAAGAGTGTGGTATAGGCTACAAACGTATTATTTAAATTGTGTTTTGTGTAATATATATTAAAGAGGTAGCCTATAGACAATATAGTAATAATAAGTATTAATTTTCTTGAATTAGAGAGCAAGCATTTTGTTTTAGACATCAACTATTATTGAAGCTTATCATAGATACCTCTTCATATGACTTATGAACTCATCACAGAAATAGCATAGTAGTTTCTTAATTTATGGTAGTAACAGATATCAACATTTTATTTAGATGAGCCAGATTAGCAAAAGGAAGCTGTGGAGGGAGGAAGACATGCTCAGGGCTCTGAGAGCAGTGGAGGAGGAGGGTGTATCAAGGAGTCAGGTGGCTGAGCGGTGAGGGAGTCGGGCTAGTAATCAGAAGGTTGCTAGTTCGATTCCTGGTCATGCCAACTGACGTTGTGTCCTTGGGCAAGGCACTTCACCCTACTTGCCTCGGGGGGAATGTCCCTGTACTTACTGTAAGTCGCTCTGGATAAGAGCGTCTGCTAAATGACTAAATGTAAATGTATCAGTGAGGCAGGCAGCCAAGATCAACAATGTGCCACGGATGACGCTGGCGGATAGGGTGAAGGGCCGGGTAACCCATGGCCACAAGTCTGGGCAAGGGCTCCTGTTAACTGACCAGGATGAACAAGCCCTTGTCCAGTACTGCCTCTACACCGCAGGCCATGGGTTCCCTCTCACCAAGGCCCAACTCCTGGCATTTGCCACCGCCATTAGGTATGTTCAATATTACATATGCACCCCCCAAAATACTTATTGTAAATCAAATTCATATATTTATATTCTGTTAAAGGAGGAAGAGAGACCCTACCGCCACCAAGCTCCTCTGCAGGAGATGGTGGCGAAACTTCCGCCAGCGTCACCGTGGCACTCTCACCATGAGGGCGCCGGACAACATCGACCGAGGTCGAGCCTCGTGTGCCAGGGAGAAAAATGTGGGGCAGTTCTACGAACTACTTGAAAAAACACTGGAAGAGAACGGGCTGAGGGAGAAACCCCGACAGATATATAACTGTGACGAGTCAGGGTTTCAGATGGACAAGAGCAGGGACAGGGTGCTGGTCAAGAAGGGGTGCAAGCACCCCTACAAACAGGCACCCGGCACCAGGGACCACATCACGGTGCTGGCGTACCTGAACGCGGCTGGAGGCGACATCCCCCCCTTCATTATCTATGGAAATGGTTTCCCGGGGGGGGCCTACACCACAGGAGCACCCCGAGGGGCCTTATTTGGCAAGAGTCCCTCGGGGTACATAGACTCAGAACTGTTCCGGCGTTGGTTCCAGGACCACTTCATCAAGCATGCTGTGAGGGAGCGCCCCCTGCTCCTGATCTTCGATGGACACAAGAGCCACCTGGACCTGGAGGTGATCAACACAGCCAGAAGGGAAGGTGTCGTGCTCCTGTGCCTGCCACCACATCTCTCCCATGTCCTGCAACCGCTCGACGTGGGATTTTTTTCCCCCCTAAAGGCAGATTTTGCTAAGGCTGCCAGCAATCTCTGCCTCTACAACAATTCATTTATATTAAATAAGGCCAATTTTTCTTTAGCCCTAGGCAGCCCGTACGAGCGGTGCAGAGACCGGAGATTTGTGGTTGCAGGTTTCAGGAAGTGCGGCATCTTCCCCTTCAACCCCGCCGCAGTGGACACCAGCCGCCTCCTCCCGCTGACATCACCTCCAGGTCCCACCAGAGCCCCGGAGGACGCCGCTGGACCATCTGAAGCCAACACTCCAACCCTTGCAGCCACGCCAGGAATCTCTGCCCCCCCTGCTGTCACCTCCTCTCCCCTGGACCTCACCACCTACCATCCCACCTCCTCTCCCCTGGACCTGACCACCTACCATCCCAGCTCCTCTCCCCTGGACCTCACCACCTACCCTCCCACCTCCCCTCCACTGGACCTCACCACCTCCCCTCCCACCTCCCCTCCCCTGGACCTCACCACCTCCCCTCCCACCTCCCCTCCACTGGACCTCACCACCTCCCCTCCCCTGGACCTCACCACCTACCCTCCCACCTCCCCTCCACTGGACCTCCCCACCTCCCCTCCCCTGGACCTCACCACCTCCCCTCCCCTGGACCTCACCACCTACCCTCCCACCTCCCCTCCACTGGACCTCCCCACCTCCCCTCCACTGGACCTCACCACCTCCCCTCCCACCTCCCCTCCCCTGGACCTCACCACCTCTCCTCCCACCTCCCCTCCCCTGGATGTGTCTGACACCCCTGGACTTCCACCTCCCGAAGCTCCCCGTCCCTTTGTTCATCCCCTGGTGGCAGCAGGGCTCATCCCACCGGACCTGGCAGAGATCCTGGCACCCCGCAACTTCCTTAAAAAACAACAGCGGCGGCTGACTGTGGCTGCAAGGGTCATCACCGGAGATGACTACCAGCGGCTCCTCCGGGAGCGTGAAGAGAAGGAGCAGGCGGCAGCTACCCTCAGGGCCCAAAAGGCAGAGGAGAGGAGCGAGCGGGCCCGGTTAAAGGCGGCCCGCCCCACCATCCGCCAACGGACCGCCACCGGCAGGAGGAACACCCCCGCAACCTCCTCCACCACCATCACTGGTCCTGGAACCATGCCGTGCCTCTGCACCCCCCAGCACCTCTGCTCTGTCCATCTCTGGCAACACCATCGCCAGCCCCTCAGCCCACTGCCCCACTCCTGGCCACGAGGCTCCCTCAACAACAGCAAGGGTCCGGCGCCCTTCTACTCGGCTGCCTGCCTCTACCTTCCAACTGCCCTCCTCCACTGTAAAAAGAAAAAGATCAGCGGGTAACATATTATTGTAATGTAATCATTATGTTTTGTATTAGCACAGTCTAGATTTTTTTCTTAGAATAAAAACAAAAATTATTTCACGTCTTGAAACTTATAGGATCTCTAAATCTTCCCCCTGTAGCCAGTACACCTCCAACCCATCCTCCCTCCACAGCTTCAACCCATTCAGGCCATCACTCGTCTGGTAAAAAGTCTAAATCATTAATTTTTTCTTAGTGCAAAAAGAAAAAAAGCTGATTGTTTAAGAAACGTATTTTACTTTTTTGTGTGACAGAGCCAAGAACCCGTTCCCCGCCCTCCTCGTCTTCCCAGGAACCAGCGCTCACCAGGCCCATGACACCACCAACAGGTAAGCATGTGAACCCAGTGTAGCCAATCATGTGTATTGATCTGTCACAGCTGGTGTGTATTGAAGAGAATGCAATGAATATAGAATTGTGTAGTAAAGTGTACTCCCTCTGCTTTGTCTTCTTAGCTGGACCATCAACAGTGGTAGAGGATGGGGTCAGTCTCTGTCGGTCGTGTTTGGAGACTGACCCCCCTCAAGAAAATGTTGAGGTGGTGTCATGGGTCCAGTGTGAATACTGTAAGCGCTGGTTCCACTCCTCCTGTGTGGATTGGGAGGACGAGGAGGATGGGGACTTCTACTGTACATATTGTATTGAATGAATGTGTAATTAAATTAATTTATTTATTTGATGTGCTGTGTCTTTTCATGCTTGGTTTCATGTAAACAAACAACCAAAATTATAAATGTATAAACTTAACCTAATATAACTAATGTGTAAATGTAGGACACCAAACACTACTTTTAATAGTTAGAGGCTAAGAGACCAAGTTTAAACAAAGAAGGTATCGATACACTCAAATTGGGAATGATGTCCTCAGCTGAAGATGAGAGAGAAATAAAGGAAGCGTAAACCGGACGATCGATTTGTACTTTGCATTTTCGTTGAACAGTGGTTGAACAGACAGAAGGGACCACTAGGTTAGTTGACGTTAGTTAACGTTCGTCAATGTTTATCACTTTGACAAAGCTAGCCTAGTCTAGCAAGCTAGCCATGGGGAATCTCTTCCGTCTGTTCAATCACTGTTCAACGAAAATGCGAAGTTTGACGCTGCATAACATGACATAGTAGAGCTAGCACTAGCACTAGTTAGGCTAGAGCTAGGCTAGCTCTGGACGTTCTGCACTGCACACAAGCCTATGGTTTGAGAGCATGTTTGAATATTAAAATAACAAACTAGGAGGCTGTAATTTGGTATACATGCAATATAAGGTGTATACACATCGTATACTTACTTTATTTCGTTGCTGTGGCAACTATTCCTTAACAAACTAGCTGAAAAAACGGTCTCGGACGATAATCGGGTCTAGAAAGTTGGGGTGGACGATAATGGGACCCCCTGGCTAACTGCCAAAATGTGGATATATATATTTTTTGGCATATCCTTATTGGTTTTTATAACCGGAATGTTGTAATATACGCGTGTGAGTATATAATAAAGTACAATGCTTTGACTTGACGTTTTTAATTAGTATTTTATCGAAGTTTTCGTGAAATTTCTATCGAGCGTCGAGAGCTAGGTGGACGATAATGGGGCCCCTTACGCTAGCTACGTGGGGCTGAAAAATTAAGAGACAAAAAGACATCACCTTCTCTAGACAAGATTGTACCAATTGAAAAACGGCTTGTAAAATGTTTATTTTACATAAAGCTCAAAACAATTTTGCGCTCAAATAAAGGCCCCAAAAAGCTCGCGTTGCGCACTCGCGTTTATTTTAGAAATCCGTAACTAGCATCACATCAAACACAGGGAGAGGGGGGGGGGCCTTGAGCCTTGTTGCCCAGGGTACAGAAAATTGTTAATCCGGCCCTGCTCACACTATCCGCGCACCAAGCTCCACAGGATCTTCTATGAACGGTGACAGCATTATCCTCAAGAATTAGTTAGTGGGCGGGGCTTTTATACCGGTTGATCTCTGATCTCCAATTTAACCTGCTCCTGACCAGGTTAGCCGTTCAGCATGTGTTACCATGGCGATCTACCCCGGTAACAAGTGATCCACTGTCGTAGTACAGAAAACCCTGGGTTGAACCTGAAGTTACCTCGCTAACGCCAAATCTTGATTCGTAGTACAGGCCCCAGGCCTTTTTTTTGTTGCCAAGCTCACCAGTGTGTTCTTTTTTTCACAGAATGTACCAAACTGTTGAGTTGGCCACTCCTAATGATGACCTGTTTCACTTGCATTGACAGTTCCTTCCACTGAATGTTTTGAGTTCACAGCAACAGCTTCCAAATGCAAATGCCACATCTGGAACCATCTCCAGACCTTTTACCTGCTTAATGATGAAGAAATAACAAATAGCCCACACCTGTCCATGAAACAGCTTTTGAGTCAATTGTCCAATAACTTTTGGTCCCTTGAAAAAAAGTGGGCTACATATTATAGAGCTGTAATCCCTAAACTCTCCCTGCAATTTGGATTGCCTCAGATTGAAGCTGAGAGACTATACTTTCACCCATATTTATTATTTAACTGTAACTTGAATATGTTTTGGTAAACAGCCAAAATAACGAAACTTGTGTCAGTGTCCAAATATTTATGGACCTAACTGTATGTGACACCATAAAATTATTCCATTGTAAGATAGACAGCTTTTGAAAGGAGACAGAAGGAACTAAGGAACAATCTACCACCCTTTGATAATCGTTCGTAGATGCATAAGACATTTTTAGTCCATTAGGAAATGTATTTTCAGTTAACTTTGTGATGTTTCTGGATCAACAACATTATCAATAAAAAATGTATTGATGCAAATCCCTGCTAATATTAAGTAAACAATACATTTGAGTTGATGACATCGTTAACACTTTTATTTTGAAAAAGACTTGCTTTCATACCGTAGCCTAGAAACCGTACAATCAATAATTTAAAAACTAATGGTCAGCTTATTTTCAGAACACATGCTTACTCCTCAATTAACTTACTCAGCAGCATCAACCAAAGGAAAAATAGTGTTTACACCATCACATTTGCTTATAACACTCGTCCCTTATACAACTGAAAAGTTCTGTGGCCACCCCGAAGGAGCCGACATAACATTGAGGTCACATAGCACATTCTTCAATCTGCATTAAATCAAAAATGTAATCCATAAAAGTCCCTTTGGGAAACAAAGCAATGTCAGACTGTATATTAAGAGCAACATCAAGAAAGGTACTTAATTATAAAAGTTTTAAATTAAAGGAAAAAATTGTTAAAAAAAGGTAGATCCAGAAAGCGTGTACTACACCTTATGATGTGCAACACCAGAAACAGCACCTTCACCACCTCCTCCGCTTCACAGACTAAAATGGCTGACTGGGTGGCTCCCATCCAGGCAAAAGACAACACAACAACCTTTCCTATTAACACAGAAAAGTAGGCTTCTGGAGAGCAAAAGCTTATTTCAAAGGAAAAATAAGTGTCAGGCATTGTGAAAGTTATTTTCAGTTCATTTATACATTACAATACTGGAGGCAGGCAAGCAATCAAATGAGCACAAGCAGGCCAGCTGGCTATATATAGTAGCCTCTTAAGACCAGTAAGAAAGTTAACTAAAACACTTAAGTTAAAACTAGTTCATCATCACACACGTACAGTATAGCGGGAAAGGGGTACACTTGCAGCCTTTGTTAGAGAAAACAAAATGGCCTTTGTGTCAGAATCACCACTCGGCCTTATGGCCCAGATTATACAGGTTAAGATCCCCACCAACATAAGATTCAAAGTCACAAAGTGTAATCAGACATTGAAATCAATGGTTGGTAAATCGAAATGTGTTTCCTGGAGCCTGCAGGCTTCATTGGGTGATTCTGGAGTTTGAGGCAAGGGCCACTCCCTGAGATAACAGAGTGGGGATTAACCTAGCAGAAGCCCAGGGTTCAGGCCCAACACAACACTCTGGACAATCTATGGTTTACTGAACGGGGTATGACGTCACAGGGGACATGGGTTGGGGTGGGGGGGAGGTTGGAATCAAGAGAAGGAAGACGGGAAGGAGTAAACAACAAAGGACGAAGAAAAAAACACTAATATATTAGAGGACTGGCGGTTCCTCTGGTTGATGGAGGGGGAAACGAGCAGTCTGAGTGATCCAGTAGACAAATGCAGGATGGCGAGAAAGTAGCAAAAGGCTAGTTCGCTGATGCTGGAACAGAGGGGGAGGGAAGAGTGAGAGGGGGAGGGAAGAGTGAAAAAGAGAAAGAGAAGGGGGGAGTGGGTCTGACTGTATAAAAAAAAAAATATATATATATATGTATAAAAGTAACTCCAGAGATCTGAGAAACAAAAACATTTATTATTCAGGAGCAATTAATAATGGGACAGTAGGGGAGTCAGTGCACAGATCTGAAGCAGAGGAGGAAAGAGAAAGAGTGCATAGGGAGAACAAAGTGACAAGGATGGAACGGAGGGAAGAGGGGGAGGAAACCAGAGGTGAAGAAGGAAGGAGCAAAATGGATGGAGCAGAATAAGATGTAAAAGACTTTGCTTTGTTTATGCTAAATAATACCTCAACATACCCTTCACTTGGGCACTCTCATTCCATATCACCGAAACAGAGCCTGTGCCATGGTTTGATCAAAGTTGAAGAAGCAGCCTCAAATATGACTTATTCAAATAAAAAAAACTTCCTCCACATGCTGTATATCTAACACTGGGTGCATGTTTTGGCCAGAGAGAAAGAACTAAAGAACAAACATTTGGAAATCTCATTAACTGTGGGGGATAATAAAAGCAAACCAAGAAAATGGTTTGGTGGATACTCAGAACTACAAAACTAGACATGGCAATAGGAAGCCAATAGGAATCCATGTTTACCCTCTAATTGTAAATCCAAACGATATGCATTGTTGTGGTTGTCCATTGGCCAGGTTTGGCACAAGGAGGATATAGCCAGCAGTGATGTGGATGTAGCTCATGTAGGACTATGTAATGTATGTAAAGGTCTCTGAGGCTGTGGTGGTCCTAAGACATCCTGGGGAAAGAGCATTCTTGAGGGGTGGGATTCAACAACACATGTATGAGTGTAACAAGCAGGAACTGTGAGACATGAAATGTGAAATTCATCAAGTGCTCTGAGCAGGATTTCCCCAGAACGACATCCAGAGGAACGAGAGGAGGAAGAAGGAGAGAGAAAGAGAGGGAAGCAAGAGGGGAAGAAACTGAGTCCAATGAATCTCTGTCTGTGTCCAAATGCCTCCCTTTGGTGGCTGTGGGGAACGTGATGCGAATGGAAAGCTGTCTTGAACCCGTCTCTTACTACATCTCCCAGAGGCCTTCAGTCCAATACAGAAACTTACAGATGATTCCCCAGTGGTAGGTCTAAGAAGGTGTGAGAGAGTTCAAGCACCGTACAATACAAGCCAGGATGGATTCATACAGACTTGGAGTGAAAGGTGCTTGCTACTGAATCTACCAATTGGTCGAGTCAGAACACAGGGACACAGCCCATTAGACTCTGGGGGTCATGCCAAAGAGCCCTTATTTTGAAAAGCGCAATGGTTAGTGGAGTGGGCACCAGATGGTGCTAATGGACGTCTTCACAAGGGTTGTTATGCCATTAGTTCTATCATTGATATTATAGGTAGTGATTGTTGAATAATCAACAGTGTTACACAGGGGTTACACAATGCAACTAGCAACACAGGAAGAAGGGAAGACTTTGGAACTTGAATAAACAACAGTGGATGAGCAGAAAAAGAAAAAGCAACACTTTTTTTTGCATCCTGACCCAACCGATTCCGTTTCCAAACAATACAGGAGGATGTCAAGAGCTCCAAAAAGGACTCATAGATGCACAGTGATGTACAGAGTGTCTGGTAAAGTTACATTCAAATTTAACTGAGAATGACACAGTGTTTTGATGCATTGGTTACATTTCTTTACAGGCAGGCAGCATGTGTCTTTCATTATATAAATATTTTAATATATCTTGTTATTGTGTGTGTGTATGTGTAAGGGGGGGAGGGGGCTCTTTTTCAGGGTGTCCAAGAAGGTCCATCGTTCAAAAAGTCTCCACATTTTCTAAGTTTTCCTAGTGGTTGAAGGCGGTGTGGTGGGTTGGATCTGAGTAGATGGGGGGTCTTCAGGTAGGGTGGGGTTCCATTCTACTGGGAAGAGTGGCAGGGTGGGCAGCTGTTCCCAAGAGGCCCCCTTCATCTCTGACTAAACATGACATGCATCCCCATACACCACCACCCCCTCCTCCCCCAGGGCTAAGACTATGAAATCTTGCAGTTGCTGCGTGTGCAGTTCTGGGGTGGGCTCTGGGGCGGCCGGATGGACTTGGAACGCTTCAGACTGTTGCCCTTGGAGCCACCAGCTGCGCTGGCCAGGGAGTAAGAGCGTCCGTGCATCATGACGGCGTTCATGCCATTGGCCATAGAGAAGGACTTGAGGTGGGACTTGATGGCCACGGGCAGCGGCAGCTTGTCGATGAGGTGGACGGGCGTGCAGGACACGATCGCCCGGCAACACAGGTCCTGCAGGCTGAACACTAAGGATGGGGAGCGAGAGAGAGAGGGAGAGAGTGGGAGATGAGGATTAGCCATGAAAGAGTTGCTACAAAATGCTACAGAACATCACACCACATCCTATGAGTTAGAACCCAACACTTGACCAGGCCCGGGAGTCTAATATTATTTTAATGTTGGTCGTCTTTCATCTAATAAATCACTAATTTCACAGGAAACGTAGCAGTTTTTTTTACCATACATGTCCAATCATAGTATAGAGGAACAGGGAAGGATGGAAAGAGGTGTTTATAAACACGCTAGACCCGGAAATTTATGACGAATGGAACTCCAACAAGACTTAAAAATCCAACTTGACCAGTCAACAATCACGGCTTTGAACAAGCATCTGGGGAAACCGGTGCTAATTCTGTCAAGTCCACTAAATGCGATAAATGTTGGTTAAAAGCAGTATCCTTCCCTTCACACCAGAGGGGAACGTTCCATGCACGTTCTTGGCAAATTTTAAGTGATTTACTCACTTAAGCGAGCCTGGAATTAATTTGCTCAGGGCAAGATGGGAAATAGATAATGCAAGCAACTCTCCATCTGCCTCTCTTTTTCTTTCCCACTATAGATGGTTTGAACAAAGAAGTGATGACGGAGTAGGAGGAGAGCGGAGAGAATGAGCTGAACGCCGTCTGGACACCGTGGCTGCCATCTTGAAAGATGGCGGTGGTGTATTAGTGCCTATTGGCGTGCTTTGGATCTTGCTGGCGGAATGGGCAGCATCACAAGAGAGGCAGCTGGTGCACTTGAGACACTGCTCCCAAACCCTCTGCCCTCAAAACAGGACAAGCCATTAAGGTTTGGAGAAGGGGGTGGGGGGGACCAGAGGGCAAAGGAGGAAAGGAAAGGTGATTGATGGATGAAAGAGAGGGAGGGAGGAGGAGAGGGCCAGAAGAAAGCAGGATGGAGAAGGGTGGAGTGTGTCAGCGGAAGACACTGCAGAGCCAAAAGGCAGGGAAGAGCAGCTGTGTGGACAAAGTATTTAGCATAGACGACTTTGCCTCCATGCACACATACACACAGACACAAACAGATTATTCTGCAGCCATCCACACCTCGGTTGGGCTTCCAGAACTTTTCCATGCCGTGTCTCATGAGCACGATGCGTGACAGCTCCGTGAACGACTCAATGACGTTGAAGTTGCACAGGGGGCTGACCTCGAAGAAGGTCATGCCGTTCTTTTCGGCGTACGCCCTTGCTTGCTCGGTGGGCACCTGCCGTTTGAACGCCAGATGGAGCCGGTTGCCCACTAGGATCCTGGGTACGCCTGGTGCATGCTGGGAAAGAGGGGGAGATTCTAAGATTAAGGTTTAAAACATTTTATGGTTTTGTTACTTGTCCAGAGCACATACAGTGCTCAGCGTAAATGAGTACACCCCCTTTGAAAAGAAACATTTTAAACAATATCTCAATTAATACTAAAACAATTGTCCAATATGTTGACAAGACTAAGTTTAATATAACATCTGTTTAACTTATAACATGAAAGTAAAGTTAAAGGGGTCATTGACTGCAAAACCGAGTTTACCTTGTCATAGTTGAATAACGACAGTTCGGCGGGTAAAATTGACATACAGTGAACCTCAACGTCCATTGACACCTCCTATGCCGTCACAAAGTTGGCTCCACCTTTTTTGGCTCTGGTCTGTACCTTTATCACGCCCCAAAAACATACAGACCAGCCCACTGGTGTTCTGGCCCAGGAACATAAATAGAGGTTGCGTAGATCTCAGACACTAGTTTAGCTGTGCGCTGCTCTGTGTACTTCCACGGGAATTACAAAGAAGAAAGTTTGGAAGTTTTTTAAGGATATTGAAAATGGACTAAGGTCGTAATTGCAGTGTTCCAGGCTGTACAGGGAATGCTGACACTTTTCATAATCTTCCCAAGGAACCAAACACTCAACGGGCATGGCTGATGTTTGTCTATGAGATGATCCCTGTGAAGTTCGACACTCAGTTATTCATTTGCACGAACCATTTCACCAAAGACAGTCTTAAAAACCTTGGACAATTTAAAGAAGGATTTGCTAAGACGCTGTTGCTGAAAAGAGGTACTGTTCTGACCGTATGCTCATCACAACGGCAAGCTGTAAGTATGATTTTGTCGCTAACAGTTATTAGCAATGTTAACGTCTCCTGTATCTAGCATAGGTAGAATGTGTGATGATTTAGTTTATTGGCAATGGGGCTAATGTTATTTCATTTTCATGACTATGTTTCATTCGAATAAATAACCTGTGTTGTCATGTAAATCTACAATTCACGATGCATGTTTGGCTATATTGCGTCTTTGCTCTGCAGCTTAGCTTGTTGTAAACCAACCAATCAGCATGCAGCTCATCTAAGTATTCATGAGCATACCATAAAAGGGAGAAAACCTTTCGTTGATTCTAGGGCTACTTCACAGGGTTGCATTAGGGCGCATAGAACAGCGCCCGGGCCATTTTCAGACCAACCAATGTTACATACCCTATTCGGAGACCTTAAGGAACAGTGTGAAATACCCTATAAAATCAGTCAATGACCCCTTTAATAATATAATTTAGAATACAAATGTTTTTTAGTTTAACTCAAATTAGGGTGATGCAAAAATGAGTACATCCCACTGAAAGTGTTTGGAGCAAAGCAAAAACTTTTACTACAAATGTCTAATTTAACAAGAATTCAACCACAGGTGAGTCTAATTATTCACTACACAGGTGTCCAGCAGACAGTTGACTATAAAAGGGTGTTGGGCTACTTCCCATTTCATGCTGTCAGCAATGGCACCACATGGAAGAGAAATGTCACAAGACCTGAGAAAGAAAATAATTTCTCTACACCAGAAAGGTGAAGGCTACAAGAAGATCAGCAAAGCTTTACTTATCAGTCAGAATACTGTAGCAAAAGTGGTACAACAATTTTAAAAAGCTGGAACTGCAACCATCTCACAGAGACGTCCAGGTCGTCCACGGAAGTTACCACCTCGACAGGAGCGTCTTCTGATGAGAAGGGTTGAAGAAAATCGGCATGCAAGTTCACTGCAGTTATCTAAAGAAGTAGAAAGCCAAACTGGGGTGACTATTTCCCGTGACACAATATGGCGTACACTGCAGAGGAATGGCATGCATGAGTGCCATCCATGAAAGAAGCCTCTCCTAAAGGCCAGGCACAAAAAAGCCTGTCTACAGTTTGCCAGGGCCCATGCTGACAAAGAAGAAGACTACTGGGACTCTATACTCTGGAGTGATGAGACATTTTCTTAAGTTTCCTCTGAAATGTTTCTTACGGGCTTCAGAAAAACAACGTAAGAAAAAGACGTCCGCCAAATTCATGAACGCTTGAAAATGTGTTCCTACGCAGCAGAAGTTTTCTGAGCTGTGCTCCCCAGGAAGAGTTGTCTTAAGTTGAAAGCGCGTCCTCGTGCTCCTGAATTTGCATACATACACGCCCCGACAGCTCCTTATAAGGGCACGCAACAGCAGTGACGTGGGCAGTCAGAATCGACAAAATTAGGAAAGCAACAGGAACGCATGTTATGTCCAAGCGAAAAGCAATTGTGCCATATTGTAGGCCTAGGGTGCACACTCGTCCCTTTAAATAGGTCGAGTGATCAGTGATAATGGCCTGGTTGAATTTATATGATGTTCAAGTCCAAGTGCAAGTTAAAGGTTTTATTTGTCACATACAACATCATACCAGTAAGATGAGCAGTGGAATTGCTCTCCACTGGATCTAACAGTGTGCACACTAAGCAAGGTACATTTTATAATTATTTTAATCCGAGGATGTCTGTAGAGTTGATGTGAACGCAATCACCAACGATTTCTCACAAATTCATTAACACTTCTAACACAGAGAGTTTTCATGCGATTCCCCTTGTGGTTTTTTAAGGAATCGCATTTGAGACAACTCTGGCCGATTTACAAACTGCTATTTCGAGTTCGGAAAGTCTTCTGAAGTTCAGAACAAATCCCAGATGAGAAAACTTTCATGAATGCCAAATGTTTTCCTAAATCCAATTCAGAAGAAATTCCTTCTTAAATTCTTCTTAACTGCGTTCGAGAATGAGGCCCAATGTTTTTGGAACTGATGGCTTCAAAACTGTATGGCATCGCAAAGGTGAGGAATACAAAGAAAAATGCATGGTGCCTACAGTGAAACATGGTGGTGGCAGTATCCTTATGTGGGGCTGCATGAGTGCTGCTGGTGTCTGGGAGCTGCATTTCATTGATGGCATCATGAATTCACAGATGTACTGCTCTATACTGAAAGAGAAGATGCTACCATCACTCCATGCCCTTGGTCGTCGTGCACTTTTCCAACTTCTCCATCCAGCATCCAATCTTTAAAATAGGTCATTCTTAAAGAATGGAAAAAGATGGATGTTGCAAAATGTCGCCAGCTTGTTCATTCCATGCCTAGAAGACTTGGTGCTGTCATTAACAATCATGGACGCCATACAAAGTACTAGATGTAGTCTACTTGTTGTGGGGTGTAATCATTTTTGCATCACCCTAATTTGAGTTCAACTGAAAAATGTGTATTCTAAATTATATTATTAACTTTACTTTCATGTTATAAATTAAACAGATTTTATATTAAAGTTAGTCTTGACAACATTTTGGACAATTGTTTTTGTGTTCATTGAAATATTGTTTTTTTATATGTTACTTTTCAAAGGGGGTGTACTCATTTATGCTGAAAACTGTATCTAATTTTCCAATACAACTATGTAGATAGTAGAGAGAGATATTACAGAGAAATATCGGCGAGAGATATTAGAGAGAGAATAAAAACAAGTTGTTGAGCACCCATGTTACTTATTCAAGAGGGGTCCATTGCTCCCATTTCACATAAATTTGTGTCTTCAAACATGTGTTCCGACAGCCCTAAAGAACACTCTGTTAACATCCCAGTCTAATATATCCTCTCCAGCTCCTTCTCTTTCTCCCTCCTTTCTCTCCTTCATTTTCCACGTCTCCACCTATCGAACCCTACTTATTTCTTCCCTTAACCAGTCTTTTTTTTTTGTTGGTCAGTCTGCCTCTCTTGTCCGTCTCTCTCTTTACCCGTCTGTCTGCCTGTGTTTGGCTCTCTCATATTCCAGCCTTCTCTCCCTCTCTTTAGGGTTTAGATCCAGCCGCAGACTGCTGTAAGGGTGGAGCAGGAAAGAAAAGTCTCCACCATATATACTTTAGCCAAAAATACTACCCCGACTCCTGTTTCACATGGCACACACACAGAGGACATCCTCTCTGCTTCTACAGAGCCAACAGGAAGGACATGATGTAAGCAGAGAGTAAGGGCCAGAAACAAACCCCTAAAGTACCCATTAAGTGTCTCTGGGCCCTATGAAATAAGCTGTTGGGCAGTGGCTTGTTGCTAATGCTAAGAGCTCATGTTTGTCTGCCATGGGAGTCTGTGGAATTCTAGGATGAGGCTCCTATACCTTGAGTCACTCCAAACTTAGTTGTACTTGGTACATTCAATGGCCTTGTCTCTCTTTTCATGGGTGTTACTGGAAAGTGGAGAACTTTTTAGATGCAGAATGTATTCATAATTTTTTAGTTGTTAAGGTGTTTTGGTCAGTGCTATGACAGCATTGGTAATGCTTGGATTCTGCTTCCAGGCACTGTTAATGGTCACTGTTGTATATTATTGTGTGTGTTTCAGGATAGTCTGTGCTTGTGTGCACCAGGGGCATGTTCTGTTCCGCTGTTGTGTGCATTGAGGTGCGCGTCAGGCACAGAATGCCAAAGACAATCCTAGAGGGATGCTTCTTGTAAATCTCTCCGATTCTCAACCATCAGTCAGGGTGTTGCAGACCACAAACCACCTGGTAACAACAAATCTGGTTTCACTTCCAGGGGAATTCTTGAATTGGATTAGTAAGGCAGATATGGTAATCTACCTCTTAACAATTCACAGTAAATTACATTTACAAATATTACATTTGCATTTAGTCATTTAGCACAGGGGTTCTCAAACTTTTCAGCCCACGACCCCTAAAATAATGGTGCCAGTGACTCGCGACCCCCACATCCACGGAGGTGGTTTACGTATACCTGGGAGTAAAAATAGGCCCTGGACTTTGATCCAGACCGGCCCACCAGAACCAGCCACGACACCACAGCTAACCTGCTACTAATGCATGCACATTCTGAGTTTGATGTGATGCTAGTTCGGGAGTTCGATAGTTAATGCGAGCGTGCGTAGCACATTTTTTGGGGCCTTTATTTGAGCGCAAAATATTTTTTGAGCTTTGTGTAAACAGCCGTTGTCTAGTGAAGGTGATGTATTTTTGTCTCTTCAGCCCCACCCTTACATTTCTTAGCCTAGTTTTCCATCGTTATTCTTCTCCCGGTGCTCCCGATGGCCAGTCCGCTACTGTGCTGCGGTGGTGGATTTTCAAGTCATATTATTTAAAATTCGCGTGCTGTCAGGGGATGCTGCAGCACTCTCAGCACCCATAGTTCCCGTGGCCATGGGTATTCCCTCTCCACTGAAATCCAAAACTCAGCCAGTGTCTTGGCTGAGAACGCTGCCTTTAACGTTTAACTTTGATCCTGACCGGCCCACTAGAGCCAGTCACCGTATACGCCACCACAGCTGCCCTGCCAATGCATGCACTTTGTGTTTGATGTAAAGCTAGTTACGGAGTTCCAGACTTAATGCACGCACAGCACCAGAGAGAATTTTTGGGGCCTTTATTTGAGCACAAAATATTTTTTGAGCTTTATGTAAAATAAACATAGCCGTTTTTCAATTGGTAAAACCTTGTCTAGTGAAGGTGATGTATTTTTGTCTCAAAACTTTTCAGCCCCACCCTTACATTTCTTAGCCTGGTTTTCCATCGTTATATAGTCTCTACTAGCTAGCTTTCGATCTGTCAGTGTCACTGTTGTGTGTAAGCGAGACAAAGGGGTCTGGGCCAAGTTGGTCTATTACAGGGGGCAGGACAACCGTGTTGCTCAATATTCTGGCGACATTTTTATTAGTAGTAAAAAAAAATATAGGGCCAGCGGCCCTGCGGCCCAAAAGTGCTTCGGCCCGATGGCCAGTCCGCTACTGCCCCTAGCCCAGCTCTGAAAAGGAGAGGGGCTGGCACAGAAACCTGGAGGAGGTACACCATTTCACAAACCTGCATTTTATGACCCATCTGAGAACCCCAAGGGTATCACATTGAGTCTTGGTGAGAATAAATGTACAAATTGCACAACTGGCCTCTAAGTCAGGCCAGGGACCAATCCATCTAGACATGCCCCCCATCTCTGGCTCCCGTGCAGCTACTGCTTGTGGAGTACCCCACTACCAAGCCCAGTCTGCAAGTCTAGTCCTCTTCCCCCTCCCTCCACCTCACCTCGTCGATCTCCCGGATCCAGCGGTCGATGCCGTCAAAGGACCACCGGTTGGTGATGTCATACACCAGCAGGATGCCCTAAAGCCCAGAAAGTGCAGACAAATTAAACACTGTAGAGTAGATTAGATGCAGGTAGGGTGATCACCATCAAACAAACCAAATGTGGGACGATTACTAAGTTTGTGTGGGACAATGTGGGACATGGTACCAACACTAAAACATAACCTGAAACTGTTATATAATGTCTATCTAACTTAATAAAAACATTTGTATTATGCTTTGTTCTTTAGTACCTTCCAGAAAACACCATTATATCACTATGTAACATAACATGTCTTTATTTTACATGTCATTTAAATTCAACATCACTGAGCCCAAAGGCAGCAGGCATTATGTAGATGACTAGACTGCAAAACACTCTTTCGGTATCCCTTTCTATCGGCCTCACCCAGGTATATGTCCTAGCCCAGTCTTTACAAAAAGAACATTCTCTTTTTTGTTGCCATTATTCCGCCTTGTAAAATGTTAATTTACCGGATTATCCATTTGTTTTCTGACAGGGAACACATGGGGCTCCACATTTTGATTGACAGCCGTCACAACCTATAGTGACCGTGTTTACTCCTTTCTTTTCAACCATTGGATTTAAAAAATGGCTGTTGTATTTGTACTTCTGACGAAGTGCTGTTAAATATAGGTGAAAAACTATGCCGCTAAAAGAATAAATAAAATGCTTTCTTAAAAAGGCAAAAGAACGCATGTATGTTTTCTTAATATGATCATTACAAACCAACAAACTGATGAAAATGCGGGACATTTTCTCAATATGCGACGTGTACGAAGTGTATTCAATTCAATGAACTTTATTCTTCCATAAGGAAACACAATTAGTCATAGAAAAAGTACTAAAAGGGGCATTAGCTAACCAAGCATCCATAATGAAGGTAGTTGTCATACCAAAAATCCTGTTCATAATAGGTCAACTAGTAGTAGTAGTAGTAGATTCATAGGCTTGTATTCATTCCAGAAGCAGCTGTCCGTTGTACTATGTCTTTAGAGATCCCTTCCTGGTGGTTTTCCTTAAGAGGACAGGTGTTGGTGTGTGTGTATTTATTTATGCATGTCTTCAAGTGTTCATCACCTGAGCACCTCTGGAGTACGACCTGAAGATGGTGCAGAAGCGGCCCTGGCCTGACGTGTCCCTGAGAGAGAGAGAGAGAGAGAGAGAGAGAGAGAGAGAGAGATAAAGTTAAAGACCATAAGAGCTCATTAACTTAACCACAACCAAAACCCTTTGAACAGAGAGAGAGATGCGAAATGATAGAGAGGATTGTAGGGTTAACGCTACGGCTACACCAAGCGCGGAAATTCTGCTGTGCGGAAATAGAACGTTCACGGAGCGGATATTTTATTTAACCAGCTACACTGGACGCATTGAAGATTAATCCGTTTTGCTGTCTTTGTTTATTTATTTTATAAACACTGTCAACTATCTTACTTACTATTTAATACTTGAATCTATCTACTTACTATCACTGTCGTATCTTCAAATAGAAAAGCGACGTTAAAATCGTTAGAAACGTTAAATCTCCATGGAAACAGCTCTCGAGGGTTTGGGAAATAATCAGATTTATTGCTTCCTTCATTATTTACAGCAAAATATTACATTATCATTACATTTCATATATTTATTACCAGACTATGTAAAAAGGGCCACGCAAACCTGGTGGTAAAATAGAAGCCAGTCTATTTCTCAATTTTCCGCGTTTTCCAGTTTCCGCGTCTGGTGTAGACCCTCTCATTGCTTACAATGAATTAGAACTCCACAACGCGTCCGCAAGGCAGAATTTCCGCGCTTGGTGTAGCCACGGCGTAAGAGAGCGGGGTTGAGTGCATTATATTGACCACTGAGTGAGAGAGGCAAAATTGATCCATCTGTCACTAGTAGCCAGGTCTTGTCCAGCTCTACTTAGACCATTTCCGATAGCAGAGTAGTGCTCTCATGGTTGAGAGTGCAGATGCATTCTTCCTGTTCTATATTTAAACAAGACAGCCTTCTAACAGCACCATGTTAGAAGATCAGGTGATTTACTTCTGGGAATGGGAGGCTTTCTGTGTTTTGGAGTTTAAAGCTTGGTAATTGAATTGGATGAGTCTACCTGTAATATCTTCTCCCTGTCTCTATTTTCATCCTTCTACCATATTTATCTATACAGGTTTTCAAATAGTGCTTATTGTAACATCCTCCCTCCCTCCCATTGACGAGTTTATGTGCCACCCCACTGACACTGCCACCAACACCCTGTTATCCACACTAACTGCATCACTCGACACTCTCTGTCCCCTGTCAACCAGGCCTGCGCGATCTTCTCCCTCCTGCCCGTGGCTCACGGATGTGATTCGTGCAGAACGGTCCATCCTTCGGGCAGCTGAGAGGAGATGGCGCAAGTCCAAAGACGGTCTGGACCTCGATAAGCATCACTCCCTCCTCAAATCCTTCTCTGCCCGCATAACTGATGCTAAAACCCACTACTTCCTGAACAAAATTAACTCTGCCTCAAACCCTCACAAACTTTTCTCTACCTTCTCCACCCTTCTTAACCCACCTCCCCCACCCTCCCCCTCCACCCTGAAAGCAGACGACTTCTCCTCCTTCTTTGAGAAAAAAGTTGCTGACATTAGCAGTCGGTTCCCTGAACCCACCTTTCCTACCCACTCACCCTCTATGACTGACCCAACTAAATGTCTAAACTCTTTCTCTCCCCTGTCCGAGGCAGAGATCTCTGACCTCATTCTCTCTCATCGCCCCACCTCCTGTCCCCTTGATCCAGTCCCCTCCCCTCTCTTTCAAACCATCTCTCCCTCCATGATAACTTTTCTTCTCCATGTCCTTAACTCTTCTCTTACTTCCGGCACTTTCCCCTCTGCCTTCAAACAGGCCAGAGTTAGCCCTCTACTCAAAAAACCCTCCCTTAACCCAGCCGTCCTCCAGAACTACAGACCGGTATCACTACTACCCTTCTTTTCTAAAACAATTGAACGTGCCGTATCTAACCAACTGTCAAACTTTCTCTCTCAGAACAACCTGCTTGACCCCAACCAATCGGGCTTCAAGACTGGTCACTCCACAGAAACCTCTTCTCCCTCTACACCACCTCGCTTGGACCAATCATGGTCCAATGATTGGTCTTCTCCTACCACTGCTATGCTGACGACACACAGCTGTACCTGTCGTTCCCCCGACTGATCCGGGGATCTCAGCTAGGATCAAGGCCTGCCTCACAGACATCTCCGCCTGGATGACCGAGCACCACCTCCAGCTGAACCTCGCCAAAACAGAACTCCTCATCATCCCGGCCAAACCCTCCATCTCCCACGATCTCTCAATCACCCTGGGATTGGCGACGGTGACCCCTTCATCCTCTGCCAGGAACCTCGGGGTGACCATGGATGACGAGCTCTCCCTCACAGCCCACATTGCTGCGGTCGTGTAGATTAACCCTCTACAACATCTGGAAGATCAGGAGATACCTGTCTGAGCATTCCACCCAGCTGCTAGTCCAAGCACTTGTCCTCTCAAAGCTGGACTACTGCAACTCGCTGCTCGCCGGTCTCCCAGCATGCGCAACCCGCCCTCTCCAGAGGATTCAGAACGCGGCAGCCCGTCTGGTCTTCAATCTACCCAGACGCTCCCATGTTACCCCTCTCCTCATCTCCCTCCACTGGCTTCCTGTCACGGCCCGTATCAGATTCAAGACTCTGGTACTGACCTTCCGAGCGGTGAACGGGACTGCACCTGACTACATCAAGTCTCTCCTGCAGCCTTACACCCCCACCCGCCACCTACGGTCTTCTTCTGACAACCGTCTGGTGGTCCCACCGCTCAAGAGCGCCCATTCCCAACACAAGCTCTTCTCCTGTCTGGCCCCCAATGGTGGAATCAACTCCCCACCTCCATCAGGGACACTGACTGTCTCCCCACCTTCAAGAAAAGGCTCAAGACGCACTTGTTCCGGGAGTACAATGGCACTTAGGAATGCTTGGCTGGACCTGATGTTAGTTTCCTCCAGGATCACAATGACTCGTATTGAGAGACTTGTTGCTCTTGTTGGTTAGTTGTGACGGTTTTTAAATTCTTGTACTCGCTGTGAAATATTTTACTGTTGATTGTTGTTTTGTCTTCTTTTCTACAGGTACACTCTTGTACTTTTTGAGTTTCATGTTGTTTAATTGTAACTTGTTTAACTGCATGCTCTTATGGTTCTTCCCTTTGGCACTTATTTGTTTTTTTCACAATGTATGCTTCATGTTTTGGCTGCTCGCAATGTTTGGGGCTATCCCGTTGTTATGATCAGTGACCTATGCTCTTTTGTAAAGCTCTCTCTTGGAAATCGCTTTGGATAAAAGTGTCTGCTAAATGCATAAATGCTTATGTTAACCTTTATTTTTCATAAAACTGAAATAATTTTGTGCAAAACGTGTGTTTATTACAAACATATCTCTATCTAATACTCGTCATAAGTTTTAGAGTACGAAGATTTATCCCATTTTCATTTAAATGTATGCAGATCAGGTCCAGTGAATTACAAAAGGGGAAAATTGTTGTTTTGACTTTTTAGTTGTTACTAGGTACATCTCACAGTACTTGTTACACCTCTCCCTATAAGCTTGGCATTTATTTCTATACTGAAACTCTGTACAGTTCGCTGTTTTATGCTTAACATTAACAGTATGCATGGGACCAGAATTGCATACGGTACTTGTTGTTAAGTTACTGTATTGTGTTGGCAAGGCACAACCGATCTCATATATTTTTATTATTATTATTTATTTTCCCACCCTTAAAACTCTGTACATTGTTGCACTACATACACAATGTCGGTGTCAAAATGTTCGTTTTGTACACAATTGTGTTGCTTGTATCGGCTGGATGGTTGCCCAGTTTAGGCATCATTTAAATGTTTGTGGAGAAAAGTGAAGCTAACGGTGGATGACTAGCTAGCCAGTCACAAATGTCACAAACTCGCGCGCGATTACCTATAGTACACCATCAGTTTAGTAGCTCATTAACTTCTACTAAAACTGCAAGACAGCTGCAGAAACGCCACTGGCGAAGGCCAGGGTGATAACATGTAACTAGCTTAGTATGAGGTTCCATTTGAGCCAAAAACATTGATGCTTCTAGACAATGGATCTTGGCGATTGCTTTGCTCTCAGTCGTTTACTTTGCAGCAGTTCTTGTGATTTGCAGCGTACAATTTGTGCCAAAAATAAGTCGATGCTTATGTACAATACGTCTGGTTAAGTGCCACTTCACCTGTCGTTTGCTGTGGTCGTTGCTTTTGTCTTTGGCTATTGCTTTGCTCTCAGTCGTTTACTTTGCAGCGTTGCGTTTACAATGTGCCACTTCACCAGTCGTTTGCTGTGGTCGTTGCTTTTGTCTTTGCATCTTGACGATCACGTGGATCCTTGCAGTTACGTAGCACCTGCTGCTTTTAGGTGCGTTCGACTTTATGCAGCGCCGGCAGTCGCCTGCAGCCCGGCTGACTTGAAGCAGCCAATGGCATTCTCAGCTTCAAGGCAGCCGGCTGCATTCGACTTCATGCGGCGGCGCCGCATGAAGTCGAACGCACCTTTTGACATCGGATTTCTCCCGCTGCCGATTTCATTGGTTTGCAGCGCTAAAACTATTTTTGGTCTTAGTCTCCAATCATCAAAAACGAATTTTAGTATAATATAACAAAAAAATCACCAGATTTTTCTTATGGATAATGTAAGTGTTATGTATCATATTACATTGTTATGTACACGTAGCCATACAGTGCTTATGTCAAGTTTTCCAAATGTTATGTTTCAGACTTATCTTAAAATGGACTCAATTCATTTGTGAATATTTCAACAATTACACACAATACACAACAATAAACTTCGGAGTGTTTTATATAAAGAATATGACTGAAACAGTATTTGAGGTAAAATAACAAGTAAATTATTGACAAACAATCCTGCAAAGACTAAAGCAACGACCACAGCAAACGACTGGTGAAGTGGCACATTGTAAACGCAACGCTGCAAAGTAAACGACTGAGAGCAAAGCAATAGCCAAAGACTAAAGCAACGACCACAGCAAACGACTGGTGAAGTGGCACTTAACCATACGTATTGTACAAAAGCATCGACTTATTTTTGGCACAAATTGTACGCTGCAAATCACAAGAACTGCTGCAAAGTAAACGACTGAGAGCAAAGCAATCGCCAAGATCCATTGTCTAGAAGCATCAATGTTTTTGGCTCAAATGGAACCCCATAGTATGCTATGTTTCCAGGCTGTGATATCAACAACCTGTATTTTGTACATCCTTCGTACTGGTTAGTACTGGTTCCCTGAGGGTTTAGGTTGGTTGAGGGGCAGTTCTATGGGCGTATGTGAAGCCCTCTGTGACATGCTTGCGTGTAAAAAGGGCTATACAAATAAATGTTGATTTGATTTGGTTAGCTCCTGCAATCCCACACAGTGGTAGTCTAGTTATCTCAGCTGTACAACTTACTTACTGGTCCGGGGGTCAGGTCTGACTCTAGGAACAAAACGGAGCACAACCGGCTTCTCTGAGTGAGGAAAATTGGACATTATTCCTGCTTGGATGTGCTGTTCTGTAGCAGATAATCCAGTTCTCCAAAGCACTGGATGTAACCAGCTACAGTACTAGCTACCAACCAATTAGCTAATACTTCGTCAGCTTTGTTTTTGTATTTGTTTCTGTATTTGTACTGTTGAGCTAGTATTGTGGTTGGACTGATAGATTATTGTAGCAATTAACTACGAGAGGAGTATCAAGTAGTGTTGCTTTCGTCAACGAAAATTATAACTAAATATCGTCGTCAACGAACCTTTATCAAGTGACGAAAACGAGACGAGACGCAACGTAAATGCTGGTCATATGACGATGACTATAATTAAATGTATAATGCAATATCGTTGACAAATAAAAACGAGACGAAATGTAGTTTACAAAATAAAAACGAGACGAAATGTTATAACGTTATTTCATCTCATTTAGTCGCGTTATTATTATTAGCCAACTCATGAGGCTGTGCTTAATGTGTCTAATTTTAACGTTAGCTTTAGACGTTAGCTACTGAGCTGAAACCGACTGAGAGTCTGAGACAAACGTGTGTGACTAGCGTATGTGTGTTTGTTTGTGAGAGAGTGTAAAGTGGGTTACCATGTGTGACTAGTGTGTGTACTGTGTGTGTGCGTGTGTATTTGTATGAGACAGTGTAAAGTGGGTTCTTAGTTCCTACCTGACTGACTGCATGTGTACTAAGCATCCCTTGTTGACCAAATACTGTAGCTAGTTTTGTCATTCACATAGCAATCACACTGAACTGAATTTGGCATCAACAACATGACTTTGAATACCTTATTCTATCTAGACCAATACATTAAACAAATGGTTTTGGCATTAACATGCCTCCTGAGACTACTGCTTAGACTTCTTCTAGAAGTCTAAGCAGTAGTCTAGAAGTCTACTTATGTTTTGATTAAAAAGACACTAAAATACAATTTTCATTGATTTAAACTAGACTAAATGTAATCAGTTTTCGTCGACTAAAACTAGACGAAAAACTAGACTAAAATAAGACTAAAATGCTCAGACTTTTAGTCGACTAAAACTTGACTAGACTAAACAGAGTATGAACGTGACTAAAACTAATAAAAACTAAAATAACAGCTTGACACAAAGACTAGACTAAAATTAAAACAGGCCGCCAAAAACAACACTCATAAGTAGTGTAGATCAGTAATTCTCAACTCTGGTCATCAGGGACCCCGTCCTGCATGTTTTAGATGTTTCCCTGTTCCAACACAACTGATTAAAATGAATGGTCCTTACTAGGCTACTGCCTAGCTAGATAATGACCCATTCATTTGAATCAGGTGTGTTGAAGCAGGGAAATATTTCAACTTTGTGAGACTGCCACATAGCCTATCACCATTCCCTCTGCACTAAGGGAAATGAGAAGTAAACTCTGTTTCATTCTACTCGTCACTCTTTGTATTTTGAAGTGTAAATGAGCAGCAACAAATGTATGCTTTTTAATCAATGCATCTTCATAAAAATATTATTTCAAATATAAATATCCGTTTCTTAACACTAGAAGCGCAGAGAGGGGTCATTTGGGCACAGTGGAAAATAAATAATTAGGTATCTTCCAGGACCTTGCTTTCTTTACTTTTCTTAGACATGTGTGTTTTAGGGGTGGAACGGTACACTGAAGTCACGGTTCGGTCCATACCGCGGTTCAGACATCACGGTTCGGTACGAGTTCGGTACAACGGAGGGAAAAGCAAAACAAACCAGGTTCAATTAGTTCAACCAGGTGAACGAATTGATAGCGTTGCTTTTTAAATACTGCATACTGCA
Source organism: Thaleichthys pacificus (assembly GCA_023658055.1). Taxonomy (NCBI): domain Eukaryota; kingdom Metazoa; phylum Chordata; class Actinopteri; order Osmeriformes; family Osmeridae; genus Thaleichthys; species Thaleichthys pacificus. The sequence continues at coordinate 13,218,993 of CM042862.1, forward strand.
TTTTCGTTGTTTTTTTGTAAAAACTTCCAAATATGAGATATGTTAGAAGTTTTAGAGTAAAAAAAATAATATATTATTAAAGTTTTCATGTATATTTATGAATATCCTATCGTTTTCCATCATTGCCCAATTACAACATCGGTCAAGGGTTATGTCTTCCTTAATGGGTTCATTGTTCACGATTCAGACTATTACCTTGGAATTAGTTTATTTTAATAATTGTGGTTTACGGCAAATGCCTTTTGTAAAAATCTTCTCAACACAACTTGCCTCAAAAATATTTAAGAGCCAAATGAACGGTTCTTTTTCGTTCCCATCACTACTTTTCATCTTACATTCACCAATGTTTTGTTGTTGTTATTAAACGTTGTCAAGAGTGTTCATTAGGGTTCCTCCGGTAGGAGAGAACCTATTGTATTCGTTAGTTTTATTATTAGGGTTCCTCCGGTAGGAGGGAACCTATTGTTATTGTTGGTATTCTTATTATTAGGGTTCCTCCGGTAGGAGGGAACCTATTGTTATTGATGGTATTCTTCTTCTTATTAGGGTTCCTCCGGTAGGAGGGAACCTATTGTTATTGTTGGTATTCTTATTCTTATTAGGGTTCCTCCGGTAGGAGGGAACCTATTGTTATTGTTGGTATTCTTATTCTTATTAGGGTTCCTCCGGTAGGAGGGAACCTATTGTTATTGTTGGTATTCTTATTATTAGGGTTCCTCCGGTAGGAGGGAACCTATTATTATTGATGGTATTCTTATTATTCTTATTAGGGTTCCTCCGGTAGGAGGGAACCTATTGTTATTGATGGTATTCTTATTCTTATTATTAGGATTCCTCCGTCAGGAGGAACCCTATTGGAATTGTTGGTATTATTAGGATTCCTCCGTCAGGAGGAAACCTATTGGAATTGTTGGTATTATTATTATTATTATTCTTGTAATTTATCTCATTATCTTTTTACCACATTGGTAAAAAGTTTTGAAATTTGGCATATTGATACAACATGCCACAAATACCGCCCAAACACAGACTGGCCCACATCAGACAATAGGGGGCGCCACAGGCCACGCCCAAATGTCCACTTTTCAAAGTGATGGCATTTCCACCCCATTGCTCCAATTCTTCTGAAACTTGTTGTGCATGCCTCATTTTTCACGAGGAACAAAAAAGCCTCAAGGACCCATAAGGTCCACCATGATGGGTTTTCCTGTACAGTGATAATTTGGGAAAACCTTCAAAATCCCTCTTCTCTTAAACCAAAATTCAAATTGACTTGGAATTTTGTACAGATATGTATCATTGATGTATTTAAAAACGTTACTTAAGACAGTTGAATCAAAAACAAAATGGCTGAAAGGGGTGTATTTATGTAAATGTCCACATTGCCTCAATATGTTTGTGTCACTAAATCAAATGTCATTTTGAATGATGGTTTTTCAAAACGAATAGGCTTTAAGGTGACACCCCCTGAAGTACCCTGCAAAGTTTCACCTTGATATGTGAAAATATGACTTAATTACAGCTGTTTGAGCTTGGACCAAATCTGACAATGCTTGCCTTATTTTATTATCCAGTTACTGAACATGGCAAAGTCCAGATCTGAGAATTGCTCAATTGGATGAGATGTTGTGCTGGTAAACGTAGGGTTTTAGGTTCAAAACCAGTCAAATGCAAAAAAAAAAATTTGGGGACAGAACGGTTTCTAGTCTTCCGGTCTATCCTCCGGTTGTAAAACATAGCAATGAGTGTTTATTTGAGCCCATAACAACACTCCGATCATCTGTTTAGCGAGACTGTGTAAACCACTGCAAAACAACACAGGTTTACCACAGTAGCTAGCTACTTGGAGTCTATGCATGGTAGTGTCAGATTCACAACTGAGTTAGCTTTAATGAAGTATATTGATTGTTCAGGTGGATTCCTTGCCTGTTGCACAAATTCATTTCAGTAACCTAAACCAGGACAAATCGCCACTGATGCTAGGCATGATTTGAAATTCCCTTCCATGACAAGTTATGGCACCCCAAACAACCTTTTTAAAGCACTACGAGTAAGCTATTATTTACAGCAGCAACCCAGTCATCCCGTTGTCCCAAATAGAACTAAATTAGAGCTGTTTGAACTTTAACCAAATCTGACAATGCTTGCCATTGGAGAAACGTCTCATTTTGTTATCCAGTTACTGAACATTGGGAAGTCAAGATCTGAGAATGGCTCAATTGGATAATATGTTGTGCTGGTAAATGAAGGGTTGTAGGTTCAAAACCAGTCAAAGGCAATTTTTTTATTTTTTTTGACAGAACGGTTTCTAGTCTTCCGGTCAATCCTCTGGTTGTAAAACATAGCATAGTGTTTATTTGAGCCCATTACAACACTCCAATCATCTGTTTAGTGAGACTGTAAACCACTGCAAAACAAGCCAGGTTCACCACCGTAGCTAGCTACTTGTAGTCTACGTAGGCATAGTGTCATATTTACCAAGTTAGCTCGAATGAAGTATATTGATTGTTCAGGTGGATCCCTTGCCTGCCGCAAATTCATTTAAGTTACCTAAGCCAGAACACATCGCCACTGATGCTAGGATTGGAAATTCCCTTCCAAACAACTTTTTTAAAGCACTACGAGTAAGCTATTCTTTACAGCAGCAACCCAGTCATCCCGTTGTCCCGTTTTTATGTCCCATATATAAATAGGACTAAATTACAACAGTTTTAAACCACCTCCCGGAAATGAGTCTGCAGGTTGGCATGTCTGTGAATGGCTTAGTAGGATGAGACGCAGGGCTGCTATGTGAAGGGTTGTGGGTTCTAATATAGTCAGAGCCCTAAACTTTTTCTTTTTTTCTGACAGAAATTAGTTTCAAGTCTTTTGGTTAATCCCAGTGTAACTATCTGTCAATTTTACAACATTTTGCCATCTTGAAGGAGGAATCCGCCATTGCTGCTTGCAGCTATATTTATTATTATTAGGATTCCTCCGTCAGGAGGAAACCTATTGGAATTGTTGGTATTATTATTATTATTATTATTATTATTCTTGTAATTTATCTCATGAACACATTGGTAAAAAGTTTTGAAATTTGGCATATTGATACAACATGCCACAAATACCGCCCAAACACAGACTGGCCCACATCAGACAATAGGGGGCGCCACAGGCCACGCCCAAATGTCCACTTTTCAAAGTGATGGCATTTCCACCCCATTGCTCCAATTCTTCTGAAACTTGTTGTGCATGCCTCATTTTTCACGAGGAACAAAAAAGCCTCAAGGACCCATAAGGTCCACCATGATGGGTTTTCCTGTACAGTGATAATTTGGGAAAACCTTCAAAATCCCTCTTCTCTTAAACCAAAATTCAAATTGACTTGGAATTTTGTACAGATATGTGTCATTGATGTATTTAAAAACGTTACTTAAGACAGTTGAATCAAAAACAAAATGGCTGAAAGGGGTGTATTTATGTAAATGTCCACATTGCCTCAATATGTTTGTGTCACTAAATCAAATGTCATTTTGAATGATGGTTTTTCAAAACTAATAGGCTTTAAGATGACACCCCCTGAAGTACCCTGCAAAGTTTCACCTTGATATGTGAAAATATGACTTAATTACAGCTGTTTGAGCTTGGACCAAATCTGACAATGCTTGCCTTATTTTATTATCCAGTTACTGAACATGGCAAAGTCCAGATCTGAGAATGGCTCTATTGGATGAGATGTTGTGCTGGTAAACGTAGGGTTGTAGGTTCAAAACCAGTCAAAGGCAAAAAAAAATGTTTTTGGACAGAACGGTTTCTAGTCTTCCGGTCTATCCTCCGGTTGTAAAACATAGCAATGAGTGTTTATTTGAGCCCATAACAACACTCCGATCATCTGTTTAGCGAGACTGTGTAAACCACTGCAAAACAACACAGGTTTACCACAGTAGCTAGCTACTTGGAGTCTATGCATGGTAGTGTCAGATTCACAACTGAGTTAGCTTTAATGAAGTATATTGATTGTTCAGGTGGATTCCTTGCCTGTTGCACAAATTCATTTCAGTAACCTAAACCAGGACAAATCGCCACTGATGCTAGGCATGATTTGAAATTCCCTTCCATGACAAGTTATGGCACCCCAAACAACCTTTTCAAAGCACTACGAGTAAGCTATTATTTACAGCAGCAACCCAGTCATCCCGTTGTCCCAAATAGAACTAAATTACAGCTGTTTGAACTTTAACCAAATCTGACAATGCTTGCCATTGGAGAAACGTCTCATTTTGTTATCCAGTTACTGAACATTGGGAAGTCAAGATCTGAGAATGGCTCAATTGGATAATATGTTGTGCTGGTAAACGAAGGGTTGTAGGTTCAAAACCAGTCAGCGGCAATTTTTTTATTTTTTTTGACAGAACGGTTTCTAGTCTTCCGGTCAATCCTCTGGTTGTAAAACATAGCATAGTGTTTATTTGAGCCCATTACAACACTCCAATCATCTGTTTAGTGAGACTGTAAACCACTGCAAAACAAGCCAGGTTCACCACCGTAGCTAGCTACTTGTAGTCTACGTAGGCATAGTGTCATATTTACCAAGTTAGCTCGAATGAAGTATATTGATTGTTCAGGTGGATCCCTTGCCTGCCGCAAATTCATTTAAGTTACCTAAGCCAGAACACATCGCCACTGATGCTAGGATTGGAAATTCCCTTCCAAACAACTTTTTTAAAGCACTACGAGTAAGCTATTCTTTACAGCAGCAACCCAGTCATCCCGTTGTCCCGTTTTTATGTCCCATATATAAATAGGACTAAATTACAACAGTTTTACCACCTCCCGGAAATGAGTCTGCAGGTTGGCATGTCTGTGAATGGCTTAGTAGGATGAGACGCAGGGCTGCTATGTGAAGGGTTGTGGGTTCTAATATAGTCAGAGCCCTAAACTTTCTTTTTTTTCTGACAGAAATTAGTTTCAAGTCTTTTGGTTAATCCCAGTGTAACTATCTGTCAATTTTACAACATTTTGCCATCTTGAAGGAGGAATCCGCCATTGCTGCTTGCAGCTATATTTATTAGGATTCCTCCGTCAGGAGGAAACCTATTGGAATTGTTGGTATTATTATTATTATTATTATTATTATTATTATTATTCTTGTAATTTATCTCATGAACACATTGGTAAAAAGTTTTGAAATTTGGCATATTGATACAACATGCCACAAATACCGCCCAAACACAGACTGGCCCACATCAGACAATAGGGGGCGCCACAGGCCACGCCCAAATGTCCACTTTTCAAAGTGATGGCATTTCCACCCCATTGCTCCAATTCTTCTGAAACTTGTTGTGCATGCCTCATTTTTCACGAGGAACAAAAAAGCCTCAAGGACCCATAAGGTCCACCATGATGGATTTTCCTGTACAGTGATAATTTGGGAAAACCTTCAAAATCCCTCTTCTCTTAAACCAAAATTCAAATTGACTTGGAATTTTGTACATATATGTATCATTGATGTATTTAAAAACGTTACTTAAGACAGTTGAATCAAAAACAAAATGGCTGAAAGGGGTGTATTTATGTAAATGTCCACATTGCCTCAATATGTTTGTGTCACTAAATCAAATGTCATTTTGAATGATGGTTTTTCAAAACTAATAGGCTTTAAGGTGACACCCCCTGAAGTACCCTGCAAAGTTTCACCTTGATATGTGAAAATATGACTTCATTACAGCTGTTTGAGCTTGGACCAAATCTGACAATGCTTGCCTTATTTTATTATCCAGTTACTGAACATGGCAAAGTCCAGATCTGAGAATGGCTCAATTGGATGAGATGTTGTGCTGGTAAACGTAGGGTTGTAGGTTCAAAACCAGTCAAAGGCAATACATTTTTTTTGGACAGAACGGTTTCTAGTCTTCCGGTCTATCCTCCGGTTGTAAAACATAGCAATGAGTGTTTATTTGAGCCCATAACAACACTCCGATCATCTGTTTAGCGAGACTGTGTAAACCACTGCAAAACAACACAGGTTTACCACAGTAGCTAGCTACTTGGAGTCTATGCATGGTAGTGTCAGATTCACAACTGAGTTAGCTTTAATGAAGTATATTGATTGTTCAGGTGGATTCCTTGCCTGTTGCACAAATTCATTTCAGTAACCTAAACCAGGACAAATCGCCACTGATGCTAGGCATGATTTGAAATTCCCTTCCATGACAAGTTATGGCACCCCAAACAACCTTTTAAAGCACTACGAGTAAGCTATTATTTACAGCAGCAACCCAGTCATCCCGTTGTCCCAAATAGAACTAAATTACAGCTGTTTGAACTTTAACCAAATCTGACAATGCTTGCCATTGGAGAAACGTCTCATTTTGTTATCCAGTTACTGAACATTGGGAAGTCAAGATCTGAGAATGGCTCAATTGGATAATATGTTGTGCTGGTAAACGAAGGGTTGTAGGTTCAAAATCAGTCAACGGCAAATTTTGTATTTTTTTGACAGAACGGTTTCTAGTCTTCCGGTCAATCCTCTGGTTGTAAAACATAGCATAGTGTTTATTTGAGCCCATTACAACACTCCAATCATCTGTTTAGTGAGACTGTAAACCACTGCAAAACAAGCCAGGTTCACCACCGTAGCTAGCTACTTGTAGTCTACGTAGGCATAGTGTCATATTTACCAAGTTAGCTCGAATGAAGTATATTGATTGTTCAGGTGGATCCCTTGCCTGCCGCAAATTCATTTAAGTTACCTAAGCCAGAACACATCGCCACTGATGCTAGGATTGGAAATTCCCTTCCAAACAACTTTTTTAAAGCACTACGAGTAAGCTATTCTTTACAGCAGCAACCCAGTCATCCCGTTGTCCCGTTTTTATGTCCCATATATAAATAGGACTAAATTACAACAGTTTTAAACCACCTCCCGCAAATGAGTCTGCAGGTTGGCATGTCTGTGAATGGCTTAGTAGGATGAGACGCAGGGCTGCTATGTGAAGGGTTGTGGGTTCTAATATAGTCAGAGCCCTAAACTTTTTCTTTTTTTTCTGACAGAAATTAGTTTCAAGTCTTTTGGTTAATCCCAGTGTAACTATCTGTCAATTTTACAACATTTTGCCATCTTGAAGGAGGAATCCGCCATTGCTGCTTGCAGCTATATTTATTATTATTCTTGTAATTTATCTCATGAACACATTGGTAAAAAGTTTTGAAATTTGGCATATTGATACAACATGCCACAAATACCGCCCAAACACAGACTGGCCCACATCAGACAATAGGGGGCGCCACAGGCCACGCCCAAATGTCCACTTTTCAAAGTGATGGCATTTCCACCCCATTGCTCCAATTCTTCTGAAACTTGTTGTGCATGCCTCGTTTTTCACGAGGAACAAAAAAGCCTCAAGGACCCATAAGGTCCACCATGATGGATTTTCCTGTACAGTGATAATTTGGGAAAACCTTCAAAATCCCTCTTCTCTTAAACCAAAATTCAAATTGACTTGGAATTTTGTACAGATATGTATCATTGATGTATTTAAAAATGTTACTTAAGACAGTTGAATCAAAAACAAAATGGCTGAAAGGGGTGTATTTA
>CM042862.1:13226671-13332246 GCA_023658055.1 Thaleichthys pacificus
TTTTTATACAGTAACTGAACATGACAATATTCAACACTGAGAATAGCTCAATGGGCTGGGATGGTGACCTGTAAAGTATAAGGTCGTAGGTTGGAATCCAACCATAGTCTTTTGGCCTGTCATAATTTTGATTATCTGTTTAGTTCAACAGGATGACATCTTTCTGAAGTACCACAAACAATTTCACCTTGATATGTCAAAAGATCATTGAATTACAGCTGTTTAAAATTTGGCTGAATCAAACAATCCGTGCTACAGGACAAACGGCTTTCTTTTTTTATACAGTAACTGACCAGATCTTCTCTGCCTTGCTGGTAGCTCAATGGGTTGAAATGTTGTCCTGCAGAGCGCAAGGTCACAGGTTCGAATCCAGGCACAGTCTTTTGTCATGATTTTGATTACTTGTTTAGTTAAACAGGCAGACATCATTCTGAAATATCATGCGCAATTTCATGCAATTTCACCTTGAAATGTCAACCGTTTCTTAACCTTTGTCCCAAAGCTGACCAATAACTAATACTCATATTACGCAGTCGGAGCACAGCTAGATAATCAGCGTCAGCACCCTTGGGTACCCAGCATGCAGTGCGGCATGTCAAAAAACGCAAAGACTTGTGGAAAATAGTTTGGTTACAACAGCCGGGTGAGGGATTTCAGTTGTTGTGTTCGTTCAGTTAGATGTTTGTAATGTTATTGTTGGTTAGTTAATATAATCTTGTTGGTCACCCTGATTGTGCATGTTGTGTAGTTTAATAGGACCAGAGAGTCGGCTGCTGTACTGTCACAGGCTATTCTCGCAAGGAGCTGAATATGAGCTCTGCCCTAGCCCAGTTGCCCACATGACTATTGTTAGTTGTGCATTGACTGAGAGTCTGGAAAGAGATCAACTCAAGAAGAGTTTCAATATCCTATAAAAAGTTAATACTGAGCCCTTACTAATCATAAAATCTCAGCAGTTGGTGTGTAGCAGAGAGGCTAGAGAGACTGACTTGTAACCTTATACTCATGAGTTCAAATCCCTGTTCAGCCTATTGTTGTTGGCCAAACATGAAGTAGTTTTGCTCTCTTGCTGTCCAATTCTCAATCTTCTACAGTGTATATATTTATAATATACATATAATTTTTTGCCATTTTGCGGAGGAACCCGCATCGCTGCTTGCAGCTATATTTTGAACTTGTGATTGGAGCACGAGCGCATAAGGGAAGAGGGGCAGACTGCCATTAACAGATTGCCTTAGCATTTAGCTGAACATGCATATTTCAAATAATTAAAAATAATCTACTTTTCATCTTACATTCACCAATGTTTTGTTGTTGTTAAACGTTGCCAAGAGTGTTCATTTGAACTTCAGATTTATTGGTTTATGACTAGAATATGTGTATTAACACAAGTATTATTTTAGCATTAGCAAAAAATCTTATTTCCTTTTGTTTTGGAGATATGAAGTTGCCTTTGCACATGGCAGGCAACATTTTGTAGTGTCCTCGTCGTGTGTGGAACAGATCAAGTCCTTAGGTCAATGTGGCATTGATTTATGGACACATGAAATATGTGCGACAGGTGTATATTCACCAACAATATGTTGGCTATTTTGTATTTTCTTCTTTATTGCTACACAATGCTTCACGTCTACTGAGTTTCAAGTCAATGGGACCTATGGTTGATGAGAAGATCTTTCTAGGTTTTCCCAAATTTTCACTGTACAGGAAACTTTAAAAACATTTTTTTTACTAGGAGCACTGAAGCCCCTAACTCAACATTTTAGGGGCACAGGCAGAATACTTAGGGGGGCACACCTTAAATTGACCTGCAACAAAGTTCTGCGCATTTTCCCAATTTTAAATGCAATGATAATGTGCTGTTTCAGTTTTAGTTCACAGTAGGGCTGTGAGATATAACCAAAACATCCTATCCTGATATGCAAATAAACAACGCCCAAAGCTGTCTGTGTGCCAAAAGGGAGAAGTTTGCCGACCTACCGTCTTTCCAACTCCTTGCAGAAACATTTGTGCGAGTGCAAATAACTGTTGTGGCATGACATGTTTTCATTTCTCTAATTGCACAGTAGTATGTGCCTGCTGTGAGCTGATACAGTGACAGGTCCACCGTTTTATCCAATGTTACATAACCAGTGTTGTGCATGAATGAGTTCAAAAGAACGCATTCATTGAACACGTTCATTTTTATGAGAACGATGAACTGAATGCAACTTAATGACAAATAATGAATTTGAACGGTGAAAACGTTCATATTATTTGAGGTCTAGCTAAAACGTTACGGAATGTTTTCATTCACCGGAGGAGAGACGCTGTCTAAATCGAATGCTTGCACCATGTCGTTGCTCAGTGCCCGTAACATTTTCGCTATGTAGCCTAACCTAAACCAACTCGACTTCGCACTACGTTACCCATGATTCATCGCACACGCGTAGACCAAACAAGCAACGTATTCCAAGACAACAGCTCTCCGTCTCATAAAAATGGCAAGTGAAAGCAGAGACGCAGACTCAGCGACAACATCTGATCTGATGCACCTTATTATTTTTTGCGGGATTTTTACACACAGTAAACACACACCTTAAAACTATGAAATGAACTGAACTATAAACTAGTTCAGAATTTAAATGGTTAACTATGAGCGTGAACGATTCATATTTACTTGTATGAACTGAACTTTGAACTAGTTCATGAGAGGTATGAACGTGCACAACACTGTACATAACCAATTAAAATTCATCTTTAGATTCTTAACTTTAATGCAGATTTTAGATTGGTTAAAATTAGCCGTCAATTACTCCCTTTGCAAGAAACCTGAGTGTAGATGACGTTACCCATGCAGTTGAATAATCACTCACGGACCCTGTAGTGGAAATTTAGAATACCGTACTTTGTTATGTGTTTTATATATAAGGAATGTGTTTTAAAGAAGCTTGATACAGTGAATGTTGATTCAGCTCATTTGGTAGAGAGGCCATTTGCAGTTTATAACACCTAACTAGGAGACGGGAACTCTAGAGAACTAGGAGAGTTCTTGCCACCTGGGGAGGGAGAGACAGTTGTTCTAAAGTCAATGTGGATTCAACTGTATTGTTATTGTGATAAGATAGATATGTAGCAGCTCTGACCTTTTGGCCAAGGAGATTGTGTCCTGTGTCCTGTTTCTTTATTATCCTCATTTAGAGAGGGAGCTGGGACATCAAAGGACTGTAGGACAAATGGTATGGAGGTGTATTGTTTCAAACTGTCACTGAGTTGAGTTAGCCAATCACAGAGTTTGCTACATTGATCGATTGACCTTATAGAATGCCATTTGATCTGAAGTTTATATAAGGCAGAGTTTTAGGGTTGGTCTTCATCACTCTTGCGAACGACCTGTGGCTAGCACCTCCTTCGTAATGACTGATCCAGAGTACTCTGTTAATTCTTAATTTGTACAAACTAAATACATTTTATTGAAACCGCCATCATGACTGTTAGGATCCACACAGTGCCACTAGAATTCTGCCATTACAACCCTCTCCTCTCACACACGTTGGCCAACTCTGGCAGACTCGCTCCCTCCTAGTCAACATGAGGAGAAAAAGAAATTAAAAGTCAAATTTGCAGGTTGCACATGTGCAAGTAGTTGTAAAAAGTACTCGCAGCCAAAAAAAAAAGTAATATCTTGTGTTAAGGGAGATAAGCATACTAAGAATACTAACAAAACCAAAGGTTTCCTCCTGACGGAGTAATCCTAATGATATGTAACGCTATTTTAGGCATGTGGCACCACAGCAGCTGCTTGGTGCCCCAGTTTTTATACTGGTCAGTCATGAGGAAAACAAAAGAGTTTACGAGCACGCTGAACCCAACAGGATGTGTCATGTGATTTACTTGAATCTAGCCAAAAATGGTTATTGGCTATATTTAGTAATCCTATTAAGCCTGGTGATGACAGTTCTTGTCTTATTTTAAAATACAATTTTAATATTTGATGAAGTATTTGAAATACACAAAATACAATCTCAAAGTACGTTGTTACAAATCACATTTGATTAGGCTATTTTTTGTCCCACAAAATACTAAAAAGTAATTAAATGCGTATTTTCAATACATTTAATTAAAATACTGCTGATTGGTCAACGCGGCAGTCAGCTCCCAGGTGATTGGGCAATTAGCTAAAAGTGATGGAGGCCCTCTATTAGGCATGACGTCTTTTAAATATGTGCAATTTCCCTCTTCTGACTCAGGGAAGTTGGATTAGGTGACTGGGAATGAAGGAAGAAAAGAGCAGGTGGGTGAAAATAAATGGAGATGAGGAGTTGGCAAAAAACAAAAAGAAGAAGAAAACTAGGGAGAAGAAATAGGGTATTGTGCCAACGCCATACTCACCACAGCTCCAGCTTCACTCTCCTCCCATCTAGTAGAATGGTGGTGGTCTTGTAGTCAATTCCTAGATGGTGAGAAAGAATGAGGAAGGGGAAACACTGAGTTCAAGGAGCCTGATTTGGTTCAAAGGAACACTCCTGGGGGAAAAAAACTTACTGCATGTTGCCATCTATTCCCCACAGAAAATTGCAACCTATCATTTGTCTTCAACTCAGACTTCCTCAACCACACGTCTATAAACAGGCTTCTTGTGTATGTGAGTGTGGTGTGTCCCAGCTCTGTTGACTGTTCTTATTGTGACAGATGCAGTTTCTTGATCATCAAGAGTTTGGCTTCAGGCACACCGATCTATTTTTCACCACAGTGTACTGACATATCTATTTCATCTGATTTGTGGCTAGGGCTTGTCATGACACGTCTTCACATGGCCTCTTAACAGTTAAGAGTTGTTCCGTAGTTTTCATACAGGTAGTTTGCACACAGGAACGACCTTCTTCAAGACCTTTGTATACAGGCGTACAATCTGGTACTGCCATGGGCATCCTTAAGTTGTCACATGTTAAACACACGGCATTACAAAATTCCACAGCTGTTCTGAGCTCAGATGTAGCATAATATCTATATATTTTTGTTTAAGTTTATTTAAGTGTTTCAGTGAGTTAGAAGCCAAGCTTGGGTGTCCTTTCCAGGACACTTTGGAAGATTAATATACATTTCCAGATAAATATAATCTGGAAATCTGATTCCCCAGTTGCTATTCTGGGTGGAATTCCTCATTTCCTTTGTGCTCCTTGCACAATTAAACTATCCCAGGCCTCATCCTACGTACTATAATTACTATATACTACACTGGTGTGTGGTGAAAAGGGGGGGGGGCAGACAGCTCTGTGTGTATTATCTCTCCTCAATCTATTAACGCTACAGCAGCAGGGGCAACTGATAAACCTCAGAGGAAGAGTGCGAAGAAACCACTCAAATTGACAAAGCCTTTAAGGCCAGGTACTACAGACAAAAATCATGATTTTGACTTTGACATTTTGGATCTATAATCTGTAAACGTTCATAACTTGAACATAATTATTACCAATAACAAATACAAATATAGCTGGAAGCAGCGATGCAGGTTCCTCCGCAAAATGGCAAAATATTATAAACATGTACACTGTAGAAGATCAAAACTTGGACAACAAGAGAGCAAAACTACTTCATGTTTGGCCAACAACAATAGGCTGAAAGGGGATTTGAACTCATGAGCATAGGTTTCAAGTCAGTCTCTCTAGCCTCTCTGCTACACACCAACTGCTGAGATTTTATGAATATAAAGGGCAGAATATTAGCTTTTTGTAGGATATTGAAACTCTTCTTGAGTTGATCTCTTTTCAGAATCTCAGTCAATGCACAACTAACAATAGTCATGTGGGCAACAGGGCTAGGCAGAGCTCATGTTCAGCTGCTTGCAAAAATAGCTTGTGATGGTATAGCAGCCGACTCTCTGGTCCCATTAAACTACACAACATGCACTATCAGGGTGACCAACGAGATTATATTAACTAACAAACAATAACATTACAAACATCTAACTGAACGAACACAACAACTGAAATCCCTCGCACGGCTGTTGTAACCAAACTATTTGCTACAAGTCTTTGGGTTTTTTGACAAGCCGCACTGCATGCTGGGTACCCAAGGGTGCTGACACTGATTATCTAGCTGTGCTCCGACTGCGTGATATGAGTATTAGTTTTTGGTCAGCTTTGGGGAAAAGGTTAAGAAACGGTGGACATTTCAAGGTGAAATTGCGCATGGTATTTCAGAATGATGTGTGCCTGTTTAACTAAACAAATAATCAAAATAATGACAGGCCAAAAGACTGTGCCTGGATTCAAACCTGTGACCTTGCACTTTGCAGGACACCATTCCATTGATGTGTGAGCTACCCTCAAGGATGAGAATATGTGGTCAGTTACTGTATAAAAAAAGGAATCCGTTTCTCCTGTAATACGGATTGTTCGATTCGGCCAAAGTTTAAACAGCTGTAATTCAATGATCTTTTGACATATCAAGGTGAAATTGAGCATGGTACTTCAGAACAATGTCATCCTGTTTAACTAAACAGATATTCAATTTTAAGACAGGCTCAAACACTGTGGCTGGATTTGAACCTACAACCTTATACTTTGCAGGTCACCGTCCCAGGCCATTGAGCTATTCTCAGTATCAGAATCAGAATCAGAATTGGTGTTTATTCGCCATGAAAGTTTGCACAGACAAGGAATTTACTTTGGCAGGAGAGCCTACCTAGGCAGCCATTTTCGGCGCCAACTACAAAGTTACAGCATAACATGAGGAGAGAGGAGGAGAGAAAAAGGCAACCCCCAGACAATGCTCCTAGAGGAGTACAGTGTGGGAACAGACAAAAACCTCAGCACATAAGCACAACAACATTTACAACGGGGAGTGGGGGGGGGGGTAGACAAGCAGCATCTGGACCTGCAGCCATGGTAGGCGCTGGACACAGACCCGCCAGCCACCCTGGGGAAACAAACAGGCGAAGGCGTTGGATGGGGGTGGGGTGGTGGTGATATCTGTAGTAGGTGCCCTCGACCTAGGCCACAATCAGTCCGAATCTCCCTATGCAGATTGTGTTGGCCAGGAGACATCCTTGGTCATGACCCGGGCAGAGACCAAACCACAGATGTCGGTGGGGGGTGGGGAAGGGAAGAGCAAGATAGTCTCGCTTCAGCGCTCTCCAGGGGAGTTGTTTTCCAGCAACGGCCTTGGCCAAGGCCTGTGCTGGTTACGGGGCCGAAAGTGGATAAGATTGGGGTAGTTGTTTTGACGAGTAGCCGTGACTCAATTTTCACGTCCACCCTTCAGGAAGGTCTCCATATCCTCCATCTTCCTTTGCAGAGCCGCAAACTTATCCCTGTTGTAATCCATACTGCGTTGTAAGTTCACAGTCTGAGCTCCAACAACTCTGCCCAACGCATCAATCATTTCGGGCAGCCTAACAGGGCTTTTGATGGCCGCAGCCGTTTCCTTGATTTTCCGATATACAAAGCCACCGCCTATTCCAAACAGCAGAAAGCCTGTAATCACGGTTCCGAATATGAAGATGTCTTCAACGTCCTCCACGGAAAGCGCCGCTAGACACACGACACGCCAATTCGCCCACGCGTCCATCGTGTAGCCAGCTGCGAACGTCCCGTCCGGACAGTTGGGTTCCCCCGAACCCGAGCTTCTCTTCGAGAAGATGGTGTCAATTGCATTGAGAGACCAGCTAATTAATTCCATGCTTCTAGTTTCGGAGAGTGATGGTGAGAGAGTATCTTGAGACAGACAAGACAAGCCAAGCAGGGAAGGTCAGGGAGGGGAGGAGAGAAAAATGCGACCGCCTTCGTCGAGAGAAGAGAGAAGAAGGAGGTATTGAATATTGTCATGTTCAGTTACTGTATAAAAAAGTAAGCTGTTTCTCCTGTGGTAAGCGTTGTTAGATAGAGCCAAAGTTGAAACAGCTCTAATTCAATCATATTTTGACATACCAAGGTGAAATTGTTTATGGTACTTCAGAGTGGTGTCATCTTGAACCCTATTATATTACATTTATTGACACAAAGATATTGTGGCAATGTGGATATTTACATAAATACACCCCTTTCAGCCATTTTGAATTGCATTTCTTATTCCATGTCACCCTATATAAAGACATCAATTCTACACATCTGTACACCATTTCCAGTCAATTGGATCTTTGGTTTAAGAGGAGATGCATTTTAAAGATTTCCCCAAGTTTTCACTGTACAGGAAAATCCATCATGGCGGACCTTATGGGTCCTTGAGGCTTTTCTGCTCCCCATGAGAAATGAGGCATGTACACCAAGTTTCAGAAGAATTTGAGCAATGGGGTGGAAATGGCATCACTTTGAAAATCTGACTTTAGGGCATGGCCTGTGGCGCCCCCTACAGTCGAAGGTGTCCCATATTTGGTGTGGGGGTACCCACTCGGATGTAGTATCAATGTGCCAAATTAGAACATTTGTTACCAATAACATGTTGAGTTATTGAGGCGAAAGGAGAAAAGATTAATAATAATAATAAATATAGCTGCAAGCAGCGATGCGGGTTCCTCCGCAAAATATTACAAAAATGTACATTGTAGAAGGTCAAGAGTTGGACAACAAGAGAGCAAAACTACTTCCTGTTTGGCCAACAACAATAGGCTGACTGAGGATGTGAACTCATGAGCGTAAGGTTACAAGTCAGTCTCTCTATCCTCTCTGCTACACACCAACTGTTGAGATCTTATGAATAGCTTTGGTCAGCTTTGGGACAAAGGTTAAGAAACGGTTGACATTTCAAGGTAAAATTGCATGAAATTGCGCATGGTACATCAGAATGATGTCACCTTGAAGCCAATAAGGTTTGAAAAACCATCAGTCAAAATGATATTTGATTTATTGACACAAACATATTGAGGCAATGTGGACATTTACATAAATACACCCCTTTCAGCCATTTTGTATTGCATTTCTTATTCCATTTCACTCTATATAAAGACACAACTGCCCACACACAACTTCCATCCATGCTGTTTCCCTCTCTCCCAGCGCAGGTCATGCCAAGGCAGAAATGCTGCGGCGGCCACATGAGGTTTAGAGGTAGTCCAAAAACATGCCTCCCACAATTTACACATTTTAACCAGTGCTCTTTTCAAACTTTCCCCAAGATGGCTGAATAACCACAGATATTGTAACTCTTCTTGAGTTGATCTCTTTCAGTCAATGCACAATTAACAATAGTCATGTGGGTAACTGGGCTAGGGCAGAGCTCATGTTCAGCTCCTTGCGAGAATAGCCTATGGCAGTACAGCAGCCGACTCTCTGGTACAACATGCACAATCAGGGTGACCAACAAGATTATATTAACTGATAAACAATAACATTACAAACATCTAACTGAACAAACACAACAACTGAAATCCCTCGCACGGCTGTTGTAACCGCACTATCTTCTTTCTAAGTCTTTGCCTATTTGACATACTGCACTGCATGCTGGGTACCCAAGGGGCGCTGACGCTGATTATCTAGCTGTGCTCCGACTGTGTGATTTGAGTATTAGCTTTGGTCAGCTTTGGGACAAAGGTTAAGAAACGGTTGACATTTCAAGGTGAAATTGCACATGGTATTTCAGAATGATGTCATCCTGTTTAACTAAACAGATAATCAAAATTATGACAGGCCAAAAGACTGTGGCTGGATTTGAACCTGTGACCTTGCTCCTTGCAGTGCACTGTCTTAGCCTACTGAGCTATTCTCAGTGTTGAGAACCATTGTGGTCAGTTACTGTATAGAAAAGTAAGCTATTTGTCCTGTGGCAAGCATTATCAGATGTGGCTGAAGTTTAAACAGCTGTAATTCAGTGATCTTTTGAGATATCAAGGCAGGGGCAGGCAGGGCAGGCCTGCTGGATGAAGCTGTCTTCAAATAAAATCTAATGTATTTGTATAGCCCTTTTAACACGCAAGCATGTCACAGAGGGCTTCCCATACGCCCATAGAACTGCCCCTCAACCAACCTAAACCCTCAAGGATGAAGCTGTCTTGGGGGCAGGGCTGAAGAGAAGCTGTCCAGCTAGAGAGGGGTAGTCCAGCAAGGGGTCTGTGTTGCTCTCAGCATCCTCTGTCGCATCCTCTGTTACACTCAGCATCCTCTGTTGTTGCTCTCAGCATGCTCTGTTGCACTCTGTTGAGCAGGCCTCTGCATGACCTGTAAAAGTGAAGAAAGGGTTCATGTCAGTAGTGAAAAATTAAGCTTTTTCCATCTACACTTGATACAGACTTCAGTTATGACTGTGAAATGCAGTGGCACTACTTGAACTTGAATCCAAATGTGTTGGAGACCCATGCAAAGTCACTCAAAACACTGGTTCGATTCCAGGCTCTAGCAAGAGTATTTAGCTCTAAACTGGTCAATATACACATCTGAACTCGACCTTTGCCTGTAAACAGTGATTCTGACTGTCAGAGACATTTAAATAGCTTGACCTAGTGAAATTGGCAAAACTAGCCTAGCTAACGTAGGTCGTTTTCTCAGGGCATAAGAGGAATGAAACAGGCTCGCCTTGAAACATCCGAAAACTGTCCTCCCTGACGTTTTTGGAGTAGAATTGAGTGAAATACTAAATTGTTTACACACTCGGCTTGCCAGATGGCGAGCCGAGTGTGTAAACAATTTAGTAACTCAAAACAATGTACAGTATCCCCGGGACGCAGTTTACTCCACTTGCAAGTTTTGCACAAATCACACAAAAAAACAACATCTGGATTAAAGCACAATTCCCACATCTCTTGAAGGCTGCCCTGCTCGTCTTTTTTGGTGTAGACCGAACTGTAAAATGGTGAACTTATGAACATGACGCGACCAAAACATGGCTGCCGCCTAAGCCTATGCGGTCTCCCTGGCGCATAGGCTTATTAAAAAGACTTTCACGACCCACATCAAAATTCTGAGCCGACAGGTCTGTGGGGAATCGCTTGTTCTCCTGGAAACTGCCCTCCTCGACCTTTGTGATGAACAATTCGCCGAGATGCTAAATGATTCACTAATTAAAAACACGGAGGAAAAAAGCTAGAGCTACAGTAGCTACATTTCGAGTTCGGTTTTCCGTCACTTCAGACTCACGATCTAAAGGTCTAAAAGTGCTAAAACCTTCACCATAATTCAAGAGTAGTGTACTTTCACGAAACCAATCATTGATTCTAGCTTAAAATGTGTAAAAATAGGACTTACCGAACGTGGCTGCCTCCAACACTATCAGGCGATTCCAGTTGCAAACAACAATGGCCGCCGAAAAATAATTTATATTCGTAACGGCAAGCTGCAATTGGAAGCGAAATGAAACAGGAGCTAAAATCCGAGGGTGGGGGCTTGGTCAGCACACAATTTCCAGAAAGGATGTGTGTGGGTCTCGCCAAGCTCGCGCATGTGTCAAGTAGGGTGACCACCTGTCCCGCTTTGCGCTGTATCACACAGCATTTTCAATATGGGACGTGCGGGACAAGGGGTGAAAATGCTGTGCGACACAATGCAAATCGGGACAGGTGGTCACCCTAGTGTCAAGGAGCAGGATGAGTCTGAGAATTTGGAGCACGCGCGCTATGGAGCAATTCAATTGAATTCAATCATATATTGACATATCAAGGTGGAATTGCATATGGTACTTCAGAATGATGTCATCTTGAAGGCACAAAGGTTTGAAAAACCATCAGTCAAAATTATATTTGATTTATTAACACAAAGATATTGTGGCAATGTGGACATTTACATAAATACACTTCTTTCAGCCATTTTGTATTGCATTCCTTATTCAATATCACCCTATAGAAAGACATGTATTCTACAAATCTGTAACAATTTTCAAGTTGATTGGATCTATGGTTCATGAGGAGAAGGGTTTTGAAGGTTGTACCAAATTTGGACAGTACAGCAAAATCTATCATGGCGGACCTTATGGGTTCTTGAGGCTTTTTTGTTCCCCATGAGAAATAAGGCATGTATACCAATTTTCAGGCATTTTGGAATAATGGGGCGCTGGGGAAATCACGTAGACTTTGGGCGTGGCTTATAGCACCACCTATGGGCGTACATGGGCCATTAGCGGTCTGGGAGTAGTGAGTGACCTGTTGTATTCGGGTCAAGGACTTTTTGAGCTATTGAGCCATTTAACGGAGAAATATAATAATAATAGAAATACTAACAAAAACAATAGGTTCCCTCCTACCGGAGGAATCCTAATAAGAATACTAACAAAAACAATAGGTTTCCTCCTACCGGACGAACCCTAATAATAATAATATATATGTGAGAGAATAAAGGTTGTGCCCTTGCCGAAGGCAAAGCACACCCAATGAGATATACTTATCCAATTTGATAAAGAAGTGTTTCGGGAGCCAGACAGGAATTGTCAAAAACAAATACAGGAATCTAGGCAGTACCGTCATCTTGAGGGCGTTAACACGGCCTGCCAGTGAAATGGGAAGGCCAGACCACCTCTCCAGATCCTTTTTGGTGCGTTCTAGTAAATTATCAAAGTTAGCCCTCTTAAGTGTTTTAAATTAGCTGGTTACCTGTACATCTAGGTACTTAAAGGATTGATATTCAACTTTAAAAGGGAATGCATCATAATCTAGTGTTTTGCTCATATCATTTATGGGGATGACTACACTTTTTGATAAGTTTAGTTTGTAGCCAGAGAAACTCCCGAATTCCCGCAGTAGCTGCAGGAGGTAAGGTATAGATTGGCTTGGGCTGGCGACAAAAAGGAGAAAGTTGTCTGCGTAAAGCGCAGTCTTATGTGTTGTATTTCCTCTTGTAATGCCCTTAATCTCCTCATTGGCCCTGATTGCAATGGCGAGAGGTTCTATGGCTAGGTCAAATAGGAATGGTGACAAACAACAGCCCTGACGCGTACCCTTATATATTGGAAAATATGCTGATACAGAGCCATTTGTTTTCAAAGCCGACATTGGGCTACTATATAAAATCCTAATCCAGTTGCTGAATGTTTCCCCAAAACCAAACTTTCTTATGACTGCATGCAAATACTCCCACTCTATCCTATTGAAAGCCTTCTCGGCGTCGAGTGACAGGATTACCTCAGGCTGCTGTGTTGGATGGGTGGAATACATTACATTGAAGAGCCGCCTCAGATTGAAAAATGGCTGCCGACCTGGAATGAAGCCGGTCTGATCGTGGTGTACAAGTTGATGGTATCACATTATTCAATCGGTTTGCCAGAGATTTGGTTAGAATTTTATAGTCACAGCAGAGGAGACTGATGGGTCTATAAGATGAGCAGTCAAGTGGGTCCTTATATTGCTTTAATATTAATGTTATAGTTGCTTGGGTGAGGGTCGGTGGTAAACAGCCAGACTCCAGCGATTCATCATACATTAATTTAAGTATAGGTACTAATCTGGAAGAGAATATCTTGTAGTACTCGACTGGAAACCCATCAGGACCTGGAGTCCGCCCACTATGCATGGAGCTAATTGCGGCTTGAATCTCGCTGATGGTGAGAGGTTGCTCAAGGGAGAGTCGGATGTCTGGACCAAGAGTGGGGGCATCAAGAGAGTCCAAGAAGGATTGTATTTTAGATGTAGACATATCTGCATCTGACAAATATAGATTGGAGTAATAGGTTTTGAATTGGCTGTTTATAAGTTTTGGGTCACCAGTGGTTACGCCCAGACCAATGTTAATCTCCGTAATGTGGGAATTGCTGGCTGCCTGTCAGAGTTGATGTGTGAGCAATCGACCTGCTTTCTCACCATGGTCATAGAATATTTGCTTGGTTCTAAGCACATTTCTCACTGCCTGATGAGTAGAAAGGTGATTAAATTCCATTGCAAATCAGGTGTGTTTTTGTCAATGTCTGTTATAGACTGTTCAATTTCAATTTTGTTTTTTATTGCATTCTTTATTCTCATGTGCCACATATGAAATTATCTGACCTCTAATGTAAGCTTTATGTGATTCCCATAAAGTGCGACGTGATATATCCGGGTGATCATTTATATCAAGAAAAATATATATTTGTTCAGTAACAATTTTTTTAAATTCACTGCACAACAATAGAGAGGGGTCAAGTTCCCATGTTCTTTGTGGTCGGATGTTTTCTGGAAAGCGAATGTCTAACTGTACAGGGGTTGTGATCCGACACTACAATACTATGGTATTGTGAAGTAGTAATATGTTGGAGGAGATTACTATTGATAAGAAAATTGTCCATCCTCGAGTAACTTTTGTGGACAGGTGAGAAAAAATAGATTTTGTGTCTGGATTTAGTTTTCCTCCAGTTTAGATCTACAATACTAGGAGTGTATGAATGAATCAAGGACACCTCCAGATTTGGACAGTTGGCTGTTCGGTTTGGGGTTGGATCTGTCTAATTGTGGATGTAGTACGCAGTTCAGGTCTCCCGCTATAATAAGCTGATGGGAGTTAAGATCGGGTAAGGATGCAATTATATTAGTAAAGAATTGAGGGCTGTCCCAATTTGGACCATAAATATTAACCAGGATAATTGGAGGATTATAGAGCTTGCCAATTACTATGACAAATCTACCACTGGGGTCTTGGATTGTTCTAGTATGATCGAATTGGACTCCTTTCCTAAAGAGGATTGCCACACCTCTTGAGTTGTGGTTAAAGTTGGAATGAAAGACCTGGCCGATCCAATTATTTCTCAGTCTCGTGTGATCATTGATTTCAGGTGCGTCTCCTGTAAGAACATAATGTCTGGGCCGAATGATCTCAAATGACAGAAAATCTTGTTGCGTTTAACTGCGTTGCCCATACCTCTAATGTTCCAGGAGATGAAGGGGACAGAGCCATGTATCATGTTATATCAGATTTGTAAAGATATATCATGTCCGCAAGCCCTCTAAAAAAGTAGTTGGACCTAACAATACAAACGTAAAGTACAAACAAACGTAAAATTCAACTCTGAAAAGTTGAACAGCAGTTAACAAAAAACTATTGGTACCGTGTTTGATAATGTACTGCTTAGCCTCAGCAGGGCAGACAAATGATCACCGTTCTCCATTCGAGGCAGTGATTTTCAATGTTGCGGGGGACAGAAGGCCAAACGGGGTGTTAGGGCAGTGTCTCAGCAGCTCTCTTGCTTCTTTGAAGGCAGCACGACATTGCCTCACGGCAGCAGTGTAGTCTGGATAGATGAAGATTGGTTTGTTGTTATGCAAAGTGGGGCGCTGGCTTGATGCTTTCCTCAGGACGTCCATCTTTTCTGTAAAGTAGTGAAACTTAACAACGATTGGTCGCGGGGGATCCCCTTGTTTAGGTTTAGGCAGCAGGCTTCTGTGAGCACAGTCAAGTGTCGGGGTAAAGTCCAGCCCCAGCGAATCCTGTAGTAGCTTAGCCACTGATCTTTCCATGCGACTATCCCCGAGGCTTTCGTCCATACCGATAATGCAACAGTTATCTCCTTGTTGCCTTGACTCTAGATCTTCCGTCTTGGATGTTAGCCGCTTGACTTGGGAGGACAGCTAAGATAGCTGTGACTCTAGTTCAACGACCCGGTCGGAGTGGTGGTTAGCGAAGTCTTCCAGGCTACGTAATGATGAAGCCTGTAGCTTTAGCTCCTGATTAGCAGTCTCCAGAGCTTCCCGTGTATCGGAGCGAACTATGGCTATTTCTCCACGCAGCTCTTTGGAGAGGTTCTCTATCTTTGGGTGCAGGTCCGTCAACAGGGTAGTCACCCTGTCTTCTATTTTGGCCATGACCGTTTGTTCGGAGGCTTTGATGGCTTCCATTATAGTAGCGACGGCCAGCATATCTGTGGATGGTCCCGCCACAGGAATGTCGAGTGAAAAATTAGGTGAGACATGCCATCCTTACAGAGCTGCGTGGACCAGGCCAACTAGCCCCACAAACAAGCCCACATGATCCTTCTTGAAAACCCATCTATACATCCTGAGAGGGCCAAGCCAAAGGGTTTCAGCTTATCGTATCCATCTACATGTCAGATGTGGTTTGGACCCAAGGAGTGATACTTACGCCTCACAAACGTCTGGTGTGTTCTCGCATCCGTTCCTTGTGAATTTGCATCAGCAATCTCATCACTGTGTGTCGTTTAACACGTAGCTTGTGTTTTTGCTGAAGTACTTGACACATAGTCCGATGGCCGAATAGTTGCCCTGGTCCACGCAGCTCTGTAAGGATGGCACGTCTCACTTCATCCAGTTGTGAACAGTTTTTTCCTTCTGTACAACCCTGCTTCTCTCAAACTTCAAAGTGCGTCCTGATGTTGTCCTGATGTTGTGATTGGTTGACAACACATCAACTATCACATCGTATGAATGCCCTGCATCAAAATAATTCTTAAAAATAGCGAAAGTATCTTCGGGAGTATTCATGTTTTCAAAGAGCCGCTTTTCCGTGTTTTTCACCTCTCCTTCCTGTTAAAAGACAGACAGTCCGTCTGTCCAATCAGGAGGGTCCGTCCTCTACTAGATAGGCCCTACCTTTTCCGGTAGAAGTTAATGCTGTTGTGTTTTATGATTTGTTGAAGTGTTTTCCTATTTGCCATTGTGTTTTATGATTTGCCGTTGTGTTTTATGATTTGCTGTTGCGTTTTTCTATTTGCTGTTGCACTTCAGGGGCCCGTTCTCCGTACGTCGCTTATTACATCCGAGATCAAATGACACATCCAAGATTACATCATCGTGCTAATCATGATCTTGCTAATTGGCTTCTTCCAACACCCTTGTTGTTTATGATTAGTATAGCTGGATTGAGTTATGCGTTGGTCTAAAAGGGGGTATGTATCGATAGTAGAAACCTTGATCAGCAACACTGCTATTGGCTGCTCACACAAGTCTATGGCTGTTCACCATGGCCAAAAAGAGCGGCCCATGTTTTCCGCAACAGAGCCAAACAGAGCAAGAGCTTGCTCGAAGGTTACTCCGAATTTGAAGATTTAATCAGAAAGGCAGGGAACACCTCAAAGTCTGCAAAATCCAGGAGAGGACTGGCAAAAAGTAGCAGACAAATTTAATGTAGTGACCACGTTAGATGTTTTATCGCCTATTACAGTAGGCTAGGCCTATTTGTCTTTGTATTTTCTTATTTTCACAATTACTTTGTTTATCATCTAATGTCATAATTTAATGTGGTTTCAATTAATGATGTAAATGACACCGTCACGAGAAAACCGATAGTCTATCTCTCAAAAAGTATATTAGCCTGCTGTCTTGCTGTGCTAAATGGATCTGTCTATCACGCAATGTGCGATTAATATTAAATTCTACTAATTATTTCTGCAACAGGTTGTTGTCGTAAAAATGGACAAGACATGGCTGTGACAGACTTCCTGTATCACCTCTGCTTACCCGAGCAGGTTTAAACTTGCGTACCTGTTGCTATGACAGCAAGTCCAGGATGAGCTTCGAAGAACTGAACAATCCAAGATCATGACAAATCATCAACAATCAAATCCAGCTAACTGAGTTAGTGACGTACGGAGAACGGGCCCCAGGGCCACCGTATGTCTGACTCCTGTTGTATGGTTGTGCTCTATAGATTTATTTGCAAACTACAAATTCAAAGGTTTGTTGCAGATTAGAAATTGAAGTGGCGATGAGGTCTTAAAATATTTTGAGAAGGTCTTAAAAAGGTATTGAAATTAACTTCAGGATTCCTGCATATACCCTGATTAAACATTTATTGTTCATCATTTATTGTCCAAGTAGGCCTATTGCAAATATGAGAGGCAAGTGTAACTTGTTGTTGTAATGTCTTCAGAAATTAGTCCTTTTATTTATTACTGTAACAGTGGGACTCCAGATCTCTGATTTTTGCACAAGAACTAGCGCATTGTGTGCAAACAAAATTTTCATTTGATAAATCAAGTTGGCGGCCTATCTACAACAACTAGATGGACAGATAATATACAGTGAACATTGTCATAATGGAAGCAAACTCCATTCATCTTTCCAGCGCAGTTCCCGCAGAAGTCGATCAGCCTATAATAGATGTAATGTTTCGCATGTAGGCTGTGTTTATCTGTACAAAGTACGATATCCCATCCCCCCTTCTAATCACCAAGTAGTGAATCGGCAGATTTGGGGCCTCATGTATAAACGTTGCGTACGCACAAAAAGCTTGCGTACGCTGGTTTTCACGCACACGGTGTGATGTATAAAGATTTACTTGACGTGAGAATGTGCGAACGTCACGGAAACTTTTGAGCAGACGTGAGAATGTGCGGACCGTCCGCAAAGTCTTGTCTGGCTCTGTAACATGGCAAATTCTAACTGAAAAGTGCCGAAACTCTAGCCTGGTCCTAACCAGACTCTCGTACATTTCATTTGTACAGAGAGTCTGGCCTCGCTCCATTGACAAGCGTTGACTTCCTTGTAGGCGGGTACTCTGTTGAAGTTTAAAACTATTGGATCTGCCCAGAGCCACTCTGATCTGCCATAACCAATCTCTAGCGTTCGCCTTAGCCAATTCCTTCACCACTACTGTAACAGAGCTAGCTGCCGTAGCTGGAAAATCAAACTTTTCCCGAACCCTGTGGGGAGGAGGGCCACAACATCATGGCCACCAACAAAACTCAGCAAAACTTGTTCTTGTTCCGGCTTTAGCTGTTGGATATTCGGCAGCGTTGCCACAACGGACCGAATGGCTTTCCTCGCATCTTTCTCCGCCGCCATTACGGAACTACAACACAAACTAGCACACGACACCAACGTCATCGTTCTCAGCCACTCCCTCTGTTCGCTTATTGGACAGGTAGAAAATCAACCTGCAGAATCTGACTTACGGACCTCATGGCCAGACCTATGTACAGAAGCAAATAAATTTGAGCGGAAGTACGTAGGACGGCAGAGCCAGGCTACCGAAACTCACCAAACATAACAAAATAAAGTTTCCACTTACTGTCATACTTCTATGACGTTGACTATTCAAATCACATTTTCTTTTTTCTTTCATTAATGTGGATGATCACATCAAAATGCCAAAACCCAAACGGGAAATGCTATCTCTATATAGGCTACTGTTTAATCCGCCACCACTTAATAACTTATGTCAAATTTGAGGGTGTCAAACGAACGACAAATTCACTCAGGAAATCATGCTGTTACGATGCGCCACCACTCGTTTCTTAATTTCGAGTTTTACATCGGACCATTTCTTCTTAATTTCTGCCATGGTCCGGTTCTCCGAACCCACAGCATTTACGGCCCTTTAATAATAATAATAATTGTATTTGTAATGCACTTTATATTTAGCTAAATCTAAAAGTGCTACAGGTAAAAAAAAAAGAAAGGGCGCATGCGCCTGACAGTTTACTCCGCCGACTTTCTTATGTTGCTAATGCCTGATGACAGACCGACAAACAGGACACATTTTCTCGTCTCCACCTCTATTGTTAGAACCTCAATCTCACAGTCTGTGAAATTGTTATTTTGTGTTTAGACATTTTAATTCAGACAAAGAAATGACCTCAGGAGCGCATTTATAGGCTATCTTCATATTCATTTATGGGAAGAGGCAAGGCGGGGTCAGTGGCTCGTTCACGTGCGGTCAATCTCACGTTGATTGTGATTTATAAAGGAAAGGTGCGCAGGACCTGGCGTACGACCGGTTTTATACATGTGAATATTTCTGTGCGTAGGTACTTTTCGAGTTTTGGCCGTACGCCATCTTCTGGTATGAAAGCTGCGCAATCCTTTATACATGAGTCCCCAGGTCTCTAGTCAAGTAGGCCTACCCTTAAATATTATATTTCACAAGTAGATTAGTCAACTTTCATGCATGCCTTCTGCGTGTTTGGCTTACATTTTTGTCATACATTCATTTTAGCCTACATCCATGGACTAAATAGAATGGATAGCCTTATCTCGGGCATTGCATTGTGCACAGGATACATTTTTCTTTGTTTGAATCTTTCAGGAAAGATTGCACCGTGAATCTTTCAGGCTGTTTGGAAGGTACGATATCCCATCACCCTTCTAATGATCGATCGTGTAGTGAATCAATGGATATGGTCCCTCAAGTTCCCCTTTAACGTAGTCTACTCAAGTCAAGTTACCGTTACTGTGAAGGAATGATAACTATACTGCTAATCAATGCTGCTATACCAATCACTACCTTATATACATATATACACATATATTATGTAATGCTCTATACTAAAACATGTATCCAATTGTGATCAATTGATTTAATAAAGAACATATGAGATCATGCAACAGGATGCTTTCTGTGCAAGTAAGGTCGTGCTGAAATGTATCTGTGTAAAGTAAGATCATGCTACATTGTAACTTCGGTGTGTGGGCAAGAATGCCGATGTCAGGCAAACTGTTTTGGGAGGCGAGTTTGTGATGCTCAGGGACCGCAGTGAGCACAATAGGGCCTCTCAGCGCTTGGGAGTAAAAGTGTCAACTTGGGAGATAAGGTAATGTTGGGACAGTAACTCTTCTCTGCTTAAGGACGGGTCAGATCAGCCGGTCTGACCACCTTTGGATATACTCTGTTCTGAGAGCACATTCCCTTGGAGACCCTGCCCCACCTGCATTCCCTTGGAGACCCTGTCCCCTCCCCCTTTTCACACTGGATGATCTACCCTTTCCCCTTGGAGACCCTACCCCACCTACCCCCATATATCATCGACCCTGGCCTGGCCGCCTC
Source organism: Thaleichthys pacificus (assembly GCA_023658055.1). Lineage (NCBI taxonomy): Eukaryota > Metazoa > Chordata > Actinopteri > Osmeriformes > Osmeridae > Thaleichthys > Thaleichthys pacificus. The sequence continues at coordinate 13,247,257 of CM042862.1, forward strand.
ACCCCTTCTCCTGGAGACACGACCCCCCCCCTTTCCTTGGAGGCGCAGCTCCCATCTCCCTGCACGCCATAAGGACCTTGGGGCGATCTACTTCCTTCCCTGGAGCCCCCCTCCCTTGGATTACCTCAGACCTGTGGGTCTTGTCTGCCCCCCTCCCTGAGTAGACCTGTGGGTCTTCTCCGCCCCCTCCCTCTCCGAACATCACCAGATCCGTGGACTGCCCACCTTGTGCCACCATGAACGCCCTGGACATTTAATTGGACAACCACATTCCCACCCCACGGTCTTCTGACCAATCGCCTGTCACAGACCTCCCTCTCTAGGGGGGGTACAAGACCTGTCTCCCAAGGACAGGGAGACAGAACTTGGTGTGGGCAGAACTCTCTCGGATCTCTGTCACGACCACTTTCTCAACGAAGGCCTTCGTTTGTTCTATTCTGAGACTCTGTTTCTGTGGGACTGCTGTTGCATCATCGACTGATTCATTGTACTAGACTACGAACATCTTGGTGTGTTGTTTTCATTGTGTATCTTGTGATTGCATCATTACTTACATTAAACTACAAATAACTTGGTCCGATACTTAACCTTGTATTATTCTCCACTACCCAGTTACACTATCCTTAACATTACATTCCAAGCATTCAAATGCTTACATAGCTCTTTCACCACCTCAAGAATAGGCCTACATTTCCTTTAGCAAGCAAAATGTTGTAGAATACTAAGTTACTAATGTATTGAAATTGACTTATTTAGGTCTCTTGATATTTCAGAAATGCATTTATTTGTTAAGTGTATTCGCTTTACAAAACATAGGCTAGCCTAATTCATTTTACCATTACAATTATTGTTGCCGCTAATGTCATAACATAAGAATTGCGCTTTCCTGACACGCATGTAGTGAAGCAAATGCACTTCATAGAATTCAATTAAATTATCATAATTTTGCATAGGCTATACATATTTAGCTATAAATCTTCAACCCTCTACAATGCGAGTAAATCACTCGCATATGCGTTGCATTGCGACCAAATTTCCCATTTGGCGACAAAAAATGTTCTTTAATTAGTCAATGGATAGGAAATTGTTGTGACTGGGCTGTGACTGAGTTAGAGGCAAATAATAAGTTTAGGGCAGATTTCAATGACTCACCGTCGCTTGACTGCGAGTTAACATGATTGGCTGCTATGACAACAGACTTACAATGTTATTTTGCTGCTGCTCAACAACGAAAACGGAGATTGCCAAAGTAACGGAAAGTCGCTAGATTTGTCGCTCGTCGCTAGATAAGATTTTTTGTCTCTAGGGAAGGTATAATGACCATTTATCCTGCAAGAGTGTCCCTTTGTTATTCACGTTGTTGGCGTTGACTGGGGGTTCTTTGACGCTTGCCGTGTAAAATAAGGTAGATCCAAAGAGGTCCAAGTACAGTTCCAAGTGGTTGGTTTATTACTATAAATGGATGTTACAACTTGTGGTTTGAAAATAAATAAATAAAGTCTTAGAGCATAAAGAGCAGCGAGGCCTATCCTCGACCAACAAGCCAGCCTCCCACAGGTCACTCTCCTATTTAATGGCCTTTTGACCTGTAGAGGGCACAAATTCTCGGAAAATAGAAACAAATGCAAGCATTAAAGTAACGTATAAAATAAAACACAGAAATGGCTCCTACATAACCGCTCCCTAATTGTATTTGGTAAGCAAAACAATTCCGAAATGAAATCTAAATGGGAGCCTTGAAATCATTACTTTTTCTATGTATCAAGCATATTAAAGAGAGAAAAAAATAGAGAGTACTAGACCATTGACATCTTGAGTCTTCAAGGTTTGTCTTCATCACCCTCTAGTATCAAACAGAGCTTTGTGATGGCTCTTTTTATGAAGCTGCTTTGGGTCTTGATTCTCACGCCGCGCACACAGGGGCGGTGCGTCCCATTGGGCAAGTCGGGCAGTTGCCCAGGGCCTCGGCCACCAGGGGGGCCTCGTCGTATTTACAATGTATTTTTTTATCATTCAAATAAATCATGAAATCATTGCAAACGAATGGCAAGTCAAATTAAGCATGAAAACACAATTCTTTAATTCTATTCTTTTATAGCTACATTTTATCTTAAATCCATCATGGAACATATGATTCAGGTCATGACGTTTCTGTCAGGAGAGTGTGGTGGAGTGTGTATGATCGCGGAAACATGAAACGATTTCAAAGTGGCAGTGAAAAAAGAAATAAGAAAAAGAAGGAGAAGTTAAGGGAGAAATTACCTAAGCTAAAGCAGTTTTTCCAATTAAAGAATTGGAAGATGAAGACATTTCTGATAATATTTCAAGTGCTGCTGGGCCAAGTTGAGCTATTGCTAGCAGCAGCAGACAAACAGCCACTTCAACACCAACTACCGTATTTTAAGGAAAATAAGCTGCGGCTTGTACTGCGGCTTTTTTTACAGTTTCTTGTGCGGCTTATATTTCGAAGCGGTTTATAGTCCGGTTTTAGAACAAAAAAGTGGCTTTGTCACCGTCTCAAGATCTCTACAGACCATACAGCTAATTTCATGCTCAACACTTGAACGGGGGCTTATTACTTGAAAGAGGAATTATTTACTGTTTTCTCAGTTACACTATCAGGCCTTGGAAATAGTGACTTGCTAAAGTAGACAAATGGCTAGTAGAACATTACATTTCATAATCATTTTAGTTAAAGGTCACATGACATGAAAACTTCACTTTAGGAGGTTATTTAACATTAATATGAGTTCCCCTAGCCTGCCTTTGGTCCCCCAGTGGCTAGAATTTTTGATAAGTGTAAACCAAGCCCTGGGTGTTCTTCTCCGCCTTTGAGAAAATGAAGGCTCAAACGCTCGGTTTGAAAAATCCGCTCTTATTGACGTAACAAGGAGCCAGGCTACCGCCCTTCTCTCTGCTGTGCCCGCCCAGATAATCTGGCCCGCCAATGAGGAATTGAGCTACGATTGTGCAAGGGCGAGTGCAATATCGTGTTTTCCTGCAGAGACATCATCATGCCATGGCTAGCAAACGAACGAAGCATAACAGTTGCTCAGTGCTTTGATGTACAAATCAACACACAAGTCTTTTTGTAGTTCCGTCATCCGAGCCTCTAAACAATCAGTATCTTAATTTTATTTTCGCTGAAAATGCGCCTACACAACTTCTGTTGTAGGCGCATTTGTTTTGTATGTCTGCGCCTAACACTTCAGCCACGACTGTTTCCTCAACTTGAGCTAATACAAAACTGGCCTTGCTGAAATTAAATTCTGGATCAGTACTAACTCTCCTTCGTCCAGCTACTAACCTCGGACAAGTAAGTTAACTAACGCTATATCATTTTGTAGCTTTACTGTATATGGTTACCTAGCTTGCTACCCTTAGAATGTGGCTGTAACATTAGCTCTGCAGCTAACAGCTGAGTTACTGTCGCTATGGAAAGGTAGATAGCATCAAGTATAAGTGTGAATACATATGCTGTACGTGAGTGTTGTACACTTCTTTGTTATTTGGATAAATGTTCTGCTGTTGGTGTTATGGCGCGCGCGATATCCGCCTTTCCCCTCATTGAAATGACTGAGTGTGTACCTCTGCAAACCAGGGTTATCAGATGAGAATGGGCAAATTCGAGGTATTTTACAGCAACGGGGTTACAGCCATTGCGATACATCCGTTGTAAACATTAGCGCATGGTGCCGCCCCTCCGCTCCTCATTAGCATTTAAAGCTACAGACACCAAAACAGCGCGTTCTGAGGAAAGCTCCTTGTGGGACTGCTAGTAGTGGCTGTAATTCTGCACCAAGGCTGAATTTCGGGAAAGAGACTTCTGATACAGTATTAGGGGACCACTAAGGCCTATATAAAAGCATCCAAAAACAGCATGTCATGTGACCTTTAATAAAACAGCTGCAAGACCCAGTGAAATGTTATAGGCTAGCTAGCAAAATAACGCTAGCATCCCTAACAACATTACTAATTCAACTTTGGTAGTGTAACCGAGCTCTTTGTAAGTTCGTTTTAGATATAATTGTATATGATCGTGTAGACAATAAGACACGGACACGGTCTCTTTTCATAACTTGTATTTTACCACTGCTCTTCTTGACATCGCCATTCGAACAGCCCTCACTGATTTCACGTAATGCTTTCAGCATCAAGCCCACGGCTACTCCCGAGGGACAAAACACCCATGTCCAAGGTCTGCTACAGTAGGCTATCCTCAGGATTTGCAAGCTAGCTAAATTTATACTATATCTAAAATAATTTTGTAAACATAACAATGGATTCTGCCACTAAATGAGTGACTTGGCTTTATTTCTGGACATACTATCCACAACCGAAGTGTGTTACACAATGTGCATTGCTCTTGGTACCCAGAATGCCCTGCGGCAAGCTCAAAAGCTACTAAGTTAAGGGCATTAGCTTAGTTAAATAAGCGTTGTTTGGAGTTCTATTGTTGTGTTCGTTCTGTTTTGATATGTGTAATGCTATGGTCTATAGTTTAGATAATTTGAGTGTTCACCTTGATTGGGAATGTTGTCTAGTTAGATCGATATCCAAGCTGTCCGCTACGACAGTGTATCTGGGCAAGTTATCAATCGTGAGTATTGGTCCGCTCAACGTTAACCGGCGCAACAGTGACGTTGTTTGCTTAAAAGTGGATTTATACTCAGATTTACAAACACAAAGTGCTTATTCTGGGGGGTGCGGCTTATGGGGGGCCTTAAAATTGTTCTTTGCCCAGGGCCTAAAACCGCCCCTGCCTGTCGATGTATGACTATGTATTTGGGTTACTGTAGACAGTACGTCGTCCGAGTTAAGGTTTAGTAACTTAATGTTACAAGTAATATTATTAACTAATAAAGGCCGGTTCACATAAAGGCTACTTTGGAGTCCTTCACTGTTTCTCCGGTGCACTGTGGATTTGTCCGGGCAGCAAAGTTACCAGCAACGAGCCAGGCTAGCAAGGGAAGCTAGCCTTTTCACCCTGAGGTTTCCCTATCACAGTACGGAGCCATGAGTCAGGAAGGTAACATGAGGATAGCCTGCCGAAGTTGAATTAGCCAATATCGTTAGCGATGCTAGCTAACGTTAGTTTGCTAGCTGTACATAACATTTCACTGGGTCTTGTAGCTCTTTGATTTACTGAAATTATTATGAAATGTTATGTGCTACTAGCCATTTGCTTACTTTAGCAAGTCACTGTATTTCCAAGCCCTGATAGTGTAACTGAGACGACACAGTAAATAATTATTCTTTCAAGTAATAAGCCCCCGTTCACGTGTTGAGCATTAAATTAGCTGCATGGTCTGTAGATATCTTGGGACAAAGCCACTTTTTTGTTCAAAACTGGGCTATAAGCTGCTTCGAAATATAAGCCGTACAACCACAAGAAAACTGTAAAATCGGGGTACAAGCCGCGGATTTATTTCCGAAAAATTCTGTAGTAACTAGAGGGTACAATTGGGAAATTGTAGGGTGTGCTTGCTTGCGTCGGTTGCAGAGGGGTCAGTTTTTTAATTACATTTTTACAACTGATATTTCTGTATATTTTGTATCAAAAATGCATAGCCTACTTATTATTTATGAAGATTAAATAGATTTAAAAGCATAATTTTTTCTGCTCATTTACAACTCAAAATTCTCGGAGTGAAGATTAGAATGAAATAGTTGTCTTCTCATTCTCCCTGCAAGAGGGAATGGTGATCAGCAGCCTCATAGTTGAATAGATTTGGCAGACCGGTGTAAAAATTGACCTAATCTCTATGACTTAAACGTCATTTTAAGTTTTTCCCTTCTCGTGATATTTTCAGGCATTTAGCCTACTCATATTGCATTCATTCATTAATAAAGAACCCCCTTTGAAGCTTATTCTACCAACGACGTTACCGGCAGTAGCTATCTCAGATGGAATCGCGATTCAAATAGTACCATCTGCTAATTATGGAGTTAGGCTTTGAAACATTTCGATCAGTGATGCTGTCGGCTGTTATTTGGCTTATTTGACACACTGGTGTTCAGCATTTTAGCTATGCATCGGCTTTGTGGTGTTTTTTAGGGCAGAATTAGGTTGGTGGTGTTGCCCCTTGAGGTAGCAACGTTAACCAGGCAGGTTTTGCACCATACTTGACACTGCGCAGCATCTTTTTTAAAGGCAAAATTGGCAAAGTGTCTGTAGTGTCAGGTTCTGTCGAGCCTGAGGCCATCGTACAGGTCAAGGTAAAGTGTAACGTGCACCAAAGTAAAATCGCAGCCTTTGCGATTACAAAATCTTGTTTCGTCACATTGCGATATAATCGCAAATGCAATTAATCGTTCATAATTCAGAGTGTGCATGGAGAGAGGGGGCTGTTCACAGACGGGTCTGTTGTAGTGAGAGAGAGAAAACGCGAGCGAGACAAGAAGGGGCTGAGCGAATAATATTTTAGTTAATATTAGCCGACAATCACTGCGCTCTGTCATGTAACAGAAAGCTTTGACAGAAAGATTCTGTCATGTGACAGAATCTTAGCTTTCCAACAATATGTGCACAGCAGTTTTGTGCATTGCGTAGTTTAGTACCCAATAATCCTACAGCCCGCCTGCAGACCGTGGCTTTTGTCTCTCCATCTTTCTTTTTCTCCTTCTCTTTCCTGGCTCTGTTTTGTTCCTTCCTCTCCTCCTTCCATTTATTGTTGTCAGCTCCTCGTCTCTAACATTAGAAGCGCCGAGCAGGGGTCATTTGGGCCTAGTGAAGAGAGAACAAAATACTTTTCTTCGCACCCGATCACATTTCAGGAATTTCTGTTTTCTTGACTGTCCCCATCCTGCATGTTTTAGATGTTTCCCTGTGAAGACGTATTAAATAGTACCCAATTGCTGTTAAAGTACCAAGTCAATGAAGTGAATAGCTAAGTACAAGTTCAAGACAAAATCAACGTATTTATTATAGATCTATAAGATGCAGGTGTCTGTTACACGTTAAGACTGGACAATGAATATAGGAACTCAAGGGAGTTAAATAGTATCACAATATGGGAGGATACAGGACAATTAGCATAGCCTTCGCAAGCTCAGAAAAAGGGCACTGCATGCTAGATAGCTTTTGTTTAGGTCTTAACCCTTGTGCTGCCTTCGGGTCACATGACCCAAAGGTTCATAACAAACCATCGTTGTGTTTACCCAATTTTACCAAATACAAAAACAAATAAAAATTCTTTTCTTTTAACCTTCGCAATGTTAGGGGTCTGAGACAGCCCAACGGTTAAAAGAAAATGCTTCACTTTGTTTTTGTATGCGGTAAAGTTGTCGCAATACGACGGTGGGTCACAATGACTGATGGGTCAGAATGACCCGAAGATAACACAAGATAGGGCTCTTAGAAATGGCCTTGACCCTCCTCCTATTTTGCTTGTTCAAAGTTGCATGGCATTATACACTTTGGTAATATTGTGACCTTGAATCATTAGCCGATAAAGTCACCAATGAAAACTGATAATGTGTGTAAGGTGAATTAGTGGATGCTCAAACTATAGTTTGCAATCAGTAGGTCTATTGAAGGAGCTATTGAAATTGTCTCATAAACATTCAAGGGTCTGATAGATCCAGTTATTATTCTTTTTTTATTGACAGGGCACGGTCCAAGCATTTCAAAAATGATAAGTGTATTAGTTTGGTACTTCTAAGAGCTACTATCTCTGCTTGCTCTCCCGTTTATCCTGCTCTCAAATGTTTGCTCCCTGAACAATAAATTGAACTGTGGCTTGTGAGTTTACATCAAAACGAAATGGTGCCAAAACTCTATGCTAGTTTCTAATTAGGCTACTGCTCGTCGCTGGTGGAGCTTATGACTGTCGTGTTCACACTTGTAGTTCGGTTCTCTTGGATCTCTTGGTCCGGATCAATTTATTTTATGATATCCTACATTTAGTCCTGGTTTGCAAACAGAGCAATCGCATCAAAGTTTGTTTTCATCAAACCAAACTGCCAAGTGTGAACACACCCTTAGATTCAGACTATTTTATTTACCTCTGGAATTTACAACTGTTCTGTGAGGCTACATTTCCCCAGTGCAAACGCTAAGGAGGTGCTCTGTGAACTATAGGGTCATCAACGAATTGTTCAATCTGCCCCCCCCCCCAATACTTGGACCATGACTTGTCAATAAATAAAGAACAATAACGGTTTTGCCAGGATAACTGGATCTATCAGACCCTTAAATGTTTATGATGTCCCTGTGTGTAAATATATGCTACTGACAGGCTGACCCACTAACCCAAAACTCCCTTTGCCGGGTCCCTACACTACTTTTGACTGGAGACAACAAAGTCATTTTTAGACAACAAACGTTCTAATGAAATAATCACAGACTAACAACACGAAAATTAAGGACAGATTAGCGAAGGCAAGTTCATTTTTCGACCTTGCCTTTAGCTCTGTGCAAGAAGTGCCGTCTAGCGACCATTACGTGTCAGTAAGAAAGTCCCTGTCTGTAGACTCACGGGGCAATTTGAGTAAAATGAGGGGTATAAGCGCTATAAGTAGGGGAAAATGGCTTGGCACTTTTAGTTTTAAGGGGAGACTACAGGTGAATAGTCCCCCAAAAATCCAGATTTTTATTTGGCCTATGTATTTGAATAGAATACCACATAAAATGAAAATAACAAAAGATATTACAAAATCCCTCTGTCTAGCTATTCCAAGTACGAAGCAGTATGTCAAATTATATGGCTTGACCTATTATGAGCCAAGAGTTGTCGAGCTTGGCATGCGTGCTGGATGTCATTCTGATAACATTTCTGTTTAACATTTACAAGTGTTAGAACGGGTTCTCTCTGGCTTTGTGTTCCCCCCTCACTGCGATGACAGTAAATAGCAATACATGATTTAGCTAGCGATATAATTGAGCGAATAAGCTTTTCAACAAATACAATTTAAGCAGAGGTGTCAAGTAACGAAGTACAAATACTTTGTTACCTTACTTAAGTAGAAATTTTGGGTATCTATACTTTACTGAAGTAATTATTTTTCAGCCGACCTTCTACTTCTACTCCTTACATTTTCACGCAGTTATCTGTACTTTCTACTCCTTAAATTTTTTAAATAGCCTCGTTACTCCAATTTCAGTTTGGCTTGTTTTCATTCCGGCTTGTCATCGTTCAAAAAAACACAAAAAAAACTATACTATCCATATTTAGAACTCACGCGTCTATCATCATCATTGTACCTACCATCATTTTTGAAGCGTGTCATTAAAAGCAGCATCATGTACATTGTAGCCTACATTGCGAGCTAACGGTGTCCGATAGCCTACTTTATGCTATAAAAATAGAGATAGCTATTAAATAACTCTTCATAATGTTAAATCGAGACCACACATATGCAAATGTTTGTCACGTTAAGCGTTACTTCTGTAATGTAAATTTTTGGCCACTTGGGGGTGTATTTAACCTTGAACAGGGCTTATTGACCCAGTAAATTCTGAAAAGTAAAATTTTCCGAATATAGGTTACGTTACAAGAAATAGGCTATTGAAGTCACTCATTGTTGTTATTGGGTGTGCTCACGCCTTCGGCGAGCACAACCTTTGTTCTCTCACATATATATTATTATTTTTATTATTTTTATTTATTTTCCCACCCCTAAGGATCAGTCAATATTTGGACTACATAGACAACGTAGGTGTCAAAAGTTTCGTCTTGCTAGCGATTGAGTTGCTTGTATTTTTATTTACGTTCCGTTGCACAGTTTAGGAGGTTACAACGTTTTTGTGGCAAAAAGTGTCTTCTGTCAACGAAGGGTACTCAGTGCTAGCCTACGTCACTACGTCAGCACACGTTAGCAACGACGCATGGATACAACGTGATAGAGACGTTCTAGCACGCAAATTGGAGCTTAGATTATGAGTGAAAAATACCACCCCCAAAAATTCCCAACCATTGGACTTTGTTGAGAAAGCGATTTCGAGTGTAACTGCCATCTCGGATTTTGGATTTAGGTCGTGAAAGTCTTTGTAATTTGAGCGAGTGCGGGTCGCCCGTGAGACCGGCTAGTCTTTTAGGCGGCAGCCATGCTAGAAAGCGTCATAGTAGTATTTTCGTAATTTTACACGAAAAAACAGAAAGAGGGAAATGTTATGACGATATGACTATTGTGAAGACAGCCAGGTGGTGAGATTTTAATGTAGGTTGCTGTAAAAACTTTGATTTGTTTGCTACATGAGAGCCCCGTCAGCCTCCATGGACGATTGCGGCAGCTGTTGTCGATCTGCGTCTGATGAGTATTTTCTTAATTTCGTACCAGGGTCAATTCTACATCAAAAATCAGAAGGAGGGCAGTGTTTTAAAGATATGGCGATTGCGAAGACAGCCAGCGGGTCAGCATAGTTTTGTGATTTGTGTAAAACTTGGAATTTGAGTGAGACCGCGTCTTGTTTTGACGTTAGCCTCAGAGTCAGACCTCGCTCGCCCACTGGCAGTGTGTAGTAGGCTACTGTCTTCAATGTCACAGCTATGGCTAAACTTTATTATGTCAAAAGAAACATTCTCATTTCCGGCGCTTTCAAACAATCCCCTCACAGTTTGGCTAGCCACCACAACTAGCTTGCTCATAGCAAACCTCTTTTGAATTAGCCAATTCTCCCTAAATAGATCTCAAGCTTATTTACGTTTTGGGGGGCATATTTTCAGTAGGCAGATGGTACTGTTTGAATCACGATGTTACGCGTTGTTACAGTCGTTTGTTTCAAAGTTTTTTTTTTAATGAATTACGCAATATGAGTAGGCTAAATGCTTGAAAAATTTCACTAGAAGAGAAAAACTTAAAGGGACGGACCCACCTGCAACCGACGCAAGCAAGCACACCCTACAATTTCCCCAGAAATTGTACCCTCTCTAGTTGGGTGTGCTCATGCCTTCGGCGAGCACAACCATTGTTCTCTCACATATATATTATTTTTATTATTTATTGTTTATTTTCGCTCCCCTAAGGATCCGTCAATATTTGGACTACATAGACAACGCCTGTGTCAAAATGTTCGTCTTGGTCTCGATTGCGTTGCTTGTATTTTTATTTACGTTCCGTTGCACGGTTTAGGAGGTTACAACGTTTTTGTGGCAAAAAAGTGCCTTTAGTCAACGAAGGGTAATCAGTGCTAACTACGTCACCACGTCAGCACACGTTAGCAACGACGCATGGATTGATGTGCTGTTGCACAGCGAGTATCGTATCGTGCCGTGGTGTACTACTACTAGCAGCATCATACATGTACATTTAAGCAAATCAAGACTTGCATGTACAGTAAGTAATGTCACATTAAAGAATGTAAAGTTCAAACTCAAGCTTGTGTGGTGCGTCGCTGGCTTCAGTGCCACAGCCTAAACTTCATGTCAAAAGAAACGTTCTCATTTCCGGCGCTTTCAAACAATCCCCTCACTCAGTGAAGTTTGGCTAGCCACCGCAACTAGCTTGCTCGTAGCAAACTTCTTTTGAATTAGCCATTTCTCCCTAAATAGATGTAAAGCTTATTTACGTTGTTGGGGGCATATTTTCAGTTATCAGGTGGTACTGTTTGAATCGCGATTCCATCTGAAATACTGCCGGTGACAACGTTGTTACGTTAGCAACGACGCATGGATACAACGTGGATAGATGTGCTGTTGCACAGCGAGTATCGTATCGTGCCGTGGTGTACTAGCAGCATCATACATGTACATTTAAGCAAATCAAGACTTGCATGTACAGTAAGTTATGTCACATTAAAGAATGTATTTAAACTCAAGCTTGTGTGGTGCGTCGCTGGCTTCAGTGCCACAGCCTAAACTTCATGTCAAAAGAAACATTCTCATTTCCGGCGCTTAAAAACAATCCCCTCACTCAGTCAAGTTTGGCTAGCCTTCTTTTGAATTAGCCATTTCTCCCTAAATAGATGTAAAGCTTATTTACGTTTTTGGGGGCATATTTTCAGTTAGCAGATGGTACTGTTTGAATCGCGATTCCATCAGAAATACTGCCGGTGACAACGTTGTTACAGTAGCTTGTTTCAAAGGGGGTTCTTGAGTAGGCTAAATGCTTGAAAATATCACTAGATGGGAAAAACTTAAGGGGACGGACCCACCTGCAACCGACGCAAGCGAGCACACCCTACAATTTCCCCAGAAATTGTACCCTCTCTAGTTGGGTGTGCTTTGCCTTCGGCAAGGGCACAACCATTGTTCTCTCACATATATATATTTGGGTGTGCTCAAGCCTTCGGCGAGAGCACAACCTTTGTTCTCTCACATATATATTATTATTATTAATGTTTATTTTCGCCCCCCTAAGGATCAGTCAATATTTGGACTACATAGACAACCTAGGTGTCAAACGTTTCGTTTTGGTAGCGATTGCGTTGGTTGTATTTTTATTTACGTTCCGTTGCATGGTTTAAGTAGAAATTGCGTTTTTGTGGTGAAAAGTGAAGCTAACGGTGGCTAATTTGCTAGCCACTGTCACTGACGTTACTAACGTCACTAACGTCACGAAAACACGCGTGCCTACCTGTAGCAGAACATTCGTTTCGCATCTGTTAACTTGGGGGATAGCTAGGCTAACTATATCTTTACTGCAAGGTAGCTGCAGAAACGCCACAAGAGGCCAGGGTGATACCTATTTACTCATTTTACTTTGTGATATGACACACAATTGTGATGTGTAATGTACAATATTAGCTGATATTATTAAGGAAGTAGGCCCACGTCTACTTTCGGAAACGGTAGTCTACTATTTCACTGAAGCATTAGCATAATGACATTAGCCTCTGTTGCCCGGGCAACACATACTACATTGGTCTATGATGCATCTGTTTTCAGTCGTCAAAATAAACATTCCTCACAAATACATTTTCGTTGTAGGATTTATTATGACATTACATTACAAGTAAACGATTTGTTGGTGAAATTATCATTACCTGTGGTTACAAACCAGTGTTGCTCACTGCAACGCTGTAGCCTACGCGAGACACTGCAAAAACATCTAGCACTACACAGCTGTTTAGGAAGTCAAACATCTAACTACTAACCTGAACTTCATTGCCACAGCCTAAACTTTGTTCTGTTCATCTGTTCATGAAAATAATTAATTTCAGCCTAAACCATACAACGGAACGTTACATCCAATTCAACCAACGCAATCGCTACCAAGACGAGCACTGCCAGTCTAGTACTGTACTGTAGTAGTACAATTTACCGGGGCAGCTTCTCCACACAGGGCTATATCGCATTTTGCGTTGTTACTGACAATGATCGCTACCTGTGAGCTTTTTAACGAGCGATTTTCCACTAAATAAATGTCAAGCTTATTTAGGTTTTTGGGGGCATATTTTCAGTTAGCAGATGGTACTGTTTGAATCGCGATTCCATATTCTACTGCCGGTAACGTCGTAGAATAATCTTCAAAGGGGGTACTTTATTAATGAAAGAATGCAATATGAGTAGGCTAAATGCCGGAAAATATCACGAGAAGGGAAAAACTTAAAAGGACGTTTAAGTAATAGAGATTAGGTCAATTTTTACACCGGTCTGCCAAATGTATTCGTTTTGATTCAGCTATGAGGCTGCCTCTTGCAGGGGAAATGAGAAGACATCTATTTCATTCTACACTTCACTCGTATTTTGATTTGTAAATGAGCAGCAAAAAAAAGATGCTGTAAAATATACAGAAATATCAGTTGTAAAAATGTCATTAAAAAACGGACTCTGTGCAACCGACGCAAGCAAGCACACCCTACAATTTCCCCAGAAATGTATTATTACACATCTTCTTCTGCCATGGGAGTCTATGGCAGCCCCTAGAACCACATGGTCAGAAGTTGTGAAATTTGGCACACTCTTTGGGACCAGTCCCCTCATCAATTTCACCAAGTTTCATGTCTCCCATTCCAACCATCTAGCGCCACCAATGGGTCAAAGTTGAAGGTGTGTTTACACACGTTACCTTTGAACCATATGCCGCATTTTCCAAAATGAGGTATCATTGGATTCCCTGGATCAAGACAAGTTCAACGCACTCTATGACATCATACCCAGTCATATAGATTCTCCGCCATCTTGAATGTTAAGGAAAAACTTTTTTTCGCTACTCCTACAATTCTTGACAAATCTTCTTTAAAGTTGCCACAGATGATCTTCAGACCAAGCCTCACAAAAGTTATCCCCTGGAGCTTTGATTTTCGCAACCGTTTGTTAGTTACAGCCAATCAAATTGATGTGGCTGAATTGATGTGGCCGCCATTTTGAATATAACGTTTTTTCGCTACCTCTCCTATAAGGTTTGTCCAATCTTCACCAAATTTGATACAGATCATCTTCAGACCAAACCTCACAAAAGACATTACATGTTTTTTGATTATCTAAACCTTTTGACTGGAACAGCCAATCAAAGTCGTCAACCAAGCCACCATAAAATAAGTGAGGTCATATCTCAGCACCTCTTTACTGCATTGACACCAAATTTGATATAAGGACTAGGGACTCTGTTCTAAAGAGGTCCAAAATAGGTCATGCCATTTCACCTCTAGGTGGCGCTGCAATAAGCAAAAATTTGGCACCATTTATCTTCAGATCAAGCCTCACAAACCTTTTCACATTCCGGTAAAGCTGATAAAAGTCGGCGATGAAGATCATATCTGAGGAAATATTCGCTGAATTGACATCAAACTTGGTACAGGTGCTCGGGAACCTGTTTCAAAGAGGTCCACAAAAGGTTGTGTCATCTAACCTCTAGGGGGCGATCCCGTGTCTGACACATGTTAAATTGTGATACCAGCTGAATTGATGTGGCCGCCATTTTGAATGAATGAATAAAACATTTTGGGTGAATACTAAATATTCACCTAATTTGGCACAGATTATATTCAGACCACAATCACCTTGAAATGTCAAAATATAACTGAATTACAGCTGTTTAAACTTGGGACAAATCTGACAACCGCTTGCCACAGGAAAAATTCCTTATATTTTTACACAGTCACTGAAATCTGATTTCCAGCACTGAGAATAGCTCACTAGGATAAATTGGTGTCCTGGCAACGTCAATGTCAGAGATTCAAATCCAGCCAAAGCTGACAAGCTTGTCATGTCTCTGATTCTCTGTTTAGCGAGACTATAAGCCACTGCAAAGGAAGCTGTGGTCTGACAAGGATGCCCCGTCTTTGCTAACCTCTCCCTCCCTGCCCGCTAACGTGATTTCTGTTTTCATTTAATTTAGTTTAATATGGCTTTTCAATTAACCGCTTTGTTCACCTGTCTACCATATGAGTTACAGAGGGGATACACATTATATCAGGCCGTTTTTTCACCTGATATAATGTGTTCCTCTTCCCCTAACATGCAAAGGGTCTGTCCTGCCATCGTGCTATTTTATATATGTATATATATATATATGTGCATAAAGTTAAAAGATTGAAACTAATGAAACAAGTTCTGAAAAAGAGACAGTTTCCTTTGATAACATTTTATATCATGGAATATGCAGAAATAATAGAATTAGGCTGAAAGGTCTATTGCTTTCTAGCGTATTCAGGTTGTGCATCATGTTTTTGAAAAGTAACTAAGTAAAGTAACTAAGTGAAGAAACTAATTACTTTTGAAAATAAGTAGTCAGTAAAGTAGCCTAACTGAATTACTTTCTTGGAGAAGTAATCAGTAACTCATTACTTTTTCCAAGTAACTTGACAAACACTGCTTACGATAAACTTTGAGTAAAGCTGGCTTTATAAAATACTACTAATAACAATTGATAAGAGGTCCTTGAATCCGTGGCGTGCTTTAAAGGGGTGATTGACAGGGTTTTTTGGGTATTTCACACTGTTCCCTAAAGTCTCCGAATAGGGTATGTAACATTGGTTGGGCTGAAAATGGCCCGGGTGCTGTTCTATGCCCCCTGATGCTTCCATTGAATTTGTCCCAGGAAAAAACGCTAGGTTTTCTCCTTTTATGGTATGCTCATGAATATATAGATCAGCTGCGCGCTGATTGGTTGGTTTACAACGAGTGAAGCTGCGGAGAAAAGACGCAACACGGCCAACAGCACTCAGTAAAACAACGAAGGTGGAGACTTGAACTAAAACAAATAAACAACAACAAACAAATAAATCTATTGTGTCTACACAACACTGTTTAACAGATTGAGTAGATATAATTTGAAATGATTACGTTAGTTGTTTCCACTTCTGTTGTCGACGCAAACAGAATCGCCTTAGGTGGGTAACGTTAGCACTACAGCTTAGCAAACAAACTATCGTGAATCAACTCAGCTTCAGTTAGCTCTAGCTATCTTGCTGAAAAATAGATCTGGACAAACATGCATCTTGAATTGTAGATTTACATGACAACACAGGTTATTTATTTGAATGAAACACAGTCAGGAACATGAAATAACGTTAGCCCCATTGCCAATAAACTAGGCTAAATCATCACACATTCTACCTATGCTCTTGCGTTAGCAAGCTAAACTAGTTTACATGCCTACAGTCTAGGTGTTTTCGCTATCTAGCTGTTCTTGCATTCCTTGCAAATCAGCGTTAATAAATAGGGATATTCCCATAGATAAACATCAGCCATGCCTGTTAGGGCAAGTTCTTTGGGAAGATGGTGAAAAGTGTCAGGATTCCCGGTACAGCCTGGAACACTGCATTTACGGCGCTCCATTTTCAATATCTTGAAAACGTATTAACTTTCTTATTTGTAATTCCTGTGGAAGTACAGAGCAGCGCGCAGCTAGCTAAAAAAGTGTCGGAGATCTACGCGACCTCCGTTTATGTTTCTGGACCAGAAAACCAGAGGGCGGGTAAATGTAAATTTTGGGGCATGACAAAGTTCTTGGATCTGATTGCTCAGATCCAAGATGGCGCTGATGAAGGCTGCCTCGGTCGTTAGGTGCGCACTTTTTTGTCTTGTTTTGTCTGTTAATTCAGTGTTCTGCCAAGATTTCCGGGGTTCTCTAACAAGAGAAGTACTTCTAAACATCAGGACTACAACCCCTGTGGATTTATTTCCCACTTTTCTGCTTCCTGCGGCAGAATTAGTGGGAATTATAGTCAAAGTCACCCTCGGCTTTGTCCTAGCAGCGAAGCGTCGTAGGAGAGGCAAACGAGCCGGTGTACTGGTGCGACTTCGTCGGCGTGGGGCACGCACAGCGCTACCGGGGATATTTCTCTCCAACGTGCGTTCACTGAGCAACAAACTGGATGAACTTCAGCTACTGGTGTGGAAAAACAAAGACTTTCAGTCATCTTCCGTTTTGTGCTTTACGGAGACATGGCTGAGTGAACTGATCCCAGACTCTGCGCTACAGCTAGCAGGTTTCAAACTGTTGAGAGCGGATCGTGACCCTGTGCTCTCTGGCAAAACGAAAGGCGGTGGTATTTGTTTTTACATTAACAGTGGCTGGTGTGAAGATGTGACAGTGATTCTGCAGCACTGTTCTCCTGATCTGGAAAAATGTTTTATTAACTGCCGACCTTTTTACTCGCCACGAGAGTTTGCATCATTCATTCTGGTTGGCGTCTACATGCCTCCGCAGGCTAGCATCAACGAGGCTCAACGTGTGCTCGCCAGCCTGTGCTCGCCAGCCAGATACTGAGTGTGGAGCAAGAAAATCCGGATTCCTTGGTTATTGTGCTAGGCGACTTTAACAAAGGCAATCTCACTCAAGAACTCCCAAAATATAGACAATTCATCAAATGCCCTACCAGAGAAGGAAACACCTTGGATCACTGCTACTCTACAATCAGCAAAGCATACCATGCGGTCCCCCGAGCAGCACTGGGTCACTCTGACCACGCCATGGTCCACCTGATTCCTGCATACAGGCAGAAGCTAAAGCGCTGTAAGCTGCTGTGAGGACATCAAAACAGTGGACCAGTGAAGCTATGGAGGATCTGCGGGCGTGCTTGGACTGCACTGACTGGGACATGTTCACGACTGCTACAAATAGTCTGAATGAGCTCACAGAGGCTGTGACATCATACATCAGCTTCTGTGAGGACTGCTGTATACCAACACGCACCAGGGTAAGCTACAACAACGACAAACCCTGGTTTACAGCTAAACTCAGAAGGTTGAGGTCAGCAAAAGAGGCCGCGTTTAGGAGTGGGGACAAAGACCTTTAGCAAGGCGGTGAGGGAGGCTAAACGACTGTACTCGGAGAGACTAAAACACCAATTCTCTGCAAACGACTCTGCTTCTGTCTGGAGAGGGCTCAGGCAGATTACCAACTACAAGCCCAGAGCCCCCCACTCCACTAACGACTCCCGCCTGGCCAACGACCTGAATGAGTTCTACTGCAGATTTGAAAGACAATTGGACAGTCCTGAACTACCCCTTCCCACCCAGGAGGCCTCCCTCCTACCCCCCTCTTCAGTGACGACTCTCTCCATCCAGGAGGGTGAAGTTAACAACATTTTCAAGAGGCAGAATCCCCGCAAAGCAGCTGGGCCGGACTGTCTCTCCAGCCACCCTCAAGCACTGCGCTGACCAGCTGTCTCCAGTGTTTACCTACATCTTTAACACCTCCCTTGAGACATGCCATGTGCCTGCCTGTCTCAAGTCCTCCACCATCATCCCTGTGCCCAAAAAGCCAAGGCCAACAGGACATAATGACTACAGACCCGTCGCCCTGACCTCTGTGGTAATGAAGTCTTTCGAGCGCCTGGTGCTGGCACACCTTAAATCCATCACAGACCCTCTACTGGACCCCCTGCAGTTTGCCTACAGAGCCAACAGGTCTGTGGACGATGCAGTTAACATGGCCCTCCACTTCACCCTACAGCACCTGGACTCCCCAGCATCCTATGCCAGGATCCTGTTTGTGGACTTCAGCTCTGCCTTCAATACCATCATATTCACCCTGCTTCAGGACAAGCTCTCCCAGCTGAACGTGCCTGATTCCACCTGCAGGTGGATCACAGACTTCCTGTCTGACAGGAAGCAGTGCGTTAAGCTGGGAACACAAGTCTCTGACTCCCGGTCCACCAGCACCGGATCACCTCAGGGCTGCGTCCTTTCTCCTCTGCTCTTCTCCCTGTACACCAACAGCTGCACCTCCAGTCATCCGTCCGTCAAACTCCTGAAGTTTGCGGACGACACCACCCTTATTGGGCTCATCTCTGGTGGAGACGAGTCTGATTATAGGTGGGAAGCGGCCAACCTGGTGACCTGGTGCAGCCAGAACAACTTAGAGCTCAATGCTCTTAAGGCCAGACACCACAGGTTAATAGGGATTTTTTTTAAACTAATAGATATCCCCATTAAACTTCCCAAGTTGATTACTTATATTAAGACAATGTTTTTTTGCATTACAAGTTTTCTGAATATCTTATGTAGATATGCAAATGAGGCGCAATATACTTAAATATGCGCACATTTCCAGAACTGAAATCTGAACATTGGTTAAAGCTAGGTAAACACTTTTAGTGTCCTTTTGTTGATACTTTTAATATAAAGTTTTTTACAGAGGACATTTTTGATATCTCTTTTTATCACTTAAGAAATCAGAAAATACTCTCAACACTCATAAAAACACGATTTTCGCCACTTTTTTTGAATAAAATGCCCGATAAATCAGGCTATGAAATATTTATAAACAAACCCTTCTGTAAACTCCTAGACAAAGTAAATAGGAATATAAATTGAAAGTTTGATTTATGTAAGTACTACAGAAGTGGAGATTTCACGCTCAGAGCATGAGAAAAAACTCATTTTGAGAAAACGGCCTTTAAAAGATATGTGTTGTAAATTTTTATACAAATGTATTTGAAAGCACTATTTACAGACAAAATATCTCATCAAGACCTTAGCAACCACAACAGACAACATCCCAAACACATTAAAACTAAAAATTGAACCAGCATTGGCCTTTAACTGAACAGAACTGTAGTCAAACACATGCACCCGCACAGACACACACTCCGACCAGAACTGCCACCCTGGTTTGGTGGTTGTCGCATTTATATTTATTTGTTAGCATTTATGTCTGCAGCCTAGTTTTCCATGCCTGCCTCATATGTTGGACCCTCATCCCTTTCTTGCTGATGCCTTTTCACTTTTTTTGCGGTGCTCAGACACTTGCGTCTGTGCTTCATGCTGGTGGTGTAAGCCTCAGCTTTGGATATTCTGAACCGATCAGTTTCCCTCATGGCGTTAACTGTCACAACTGTGCTCTGAAGCCACAACCTCTCCATCACAGTGAGCATGGCAGAGGCACCTTCATTAAAAGAGCCATGGAGATGGCCATACTGGCTGCTGCCTCAACCCTGCTTTTACCCACAAAAACCGTTTTTGGACACCGCGCCCATATAACAGAGTTGAGGCACTCGTTTGCATTTTGAGTGCCTCCATGCTGCATTCGCTGCAGCAGGCTGTCACTTGACATCCGGTGGTACACTGGTATAAGCTGCTTTCCAACCTCACGGGTTAAATAGTTTCCAGCATGCTGCTTGTGGCTACCAGGTGATTCCCCGTTCTCCTCTGCTTTTCTAAACCAACACCAGGAGGGATTGCACCTGGTGTGCAAGGGGTTATCATCTGTGGACATACAGTGGAGGAGACTTGCCCATATTGCTGCCTTCATCCCGTCTACTGAACCCTGGTTATTTATAATTGCCCCCCTGTAATAATTTTGCAAACTTTTGCATTTATTTGCAGTTAGCTTTCCCAAACCCTTTCCTCCTAACTTTGCCTGTGCACTCAGCTTTCTTAGAGCTGTCCCCATTCGCTTGTGAGCGTGATTGATACATTCTAGTTTAATAATTTCATGCCCAGGGTATGGGTTCAGTGCAACCACCTGCCTAAATGCTGCACTATCCCCATCTGACAGCATCTCTGTGTACCGCACCTGGTGGCGAGTCACAGACCTCGCCCACATCCTCTTTGCGGACTCCTGCTCCATTGCTTTACTTGACCCTGTGAAGTTCTTAGCACAGTCATTGTGAGTGTCCTTCCAACTGTCAAACTCCTGCTCTGTAATTTTTTTTTCTTGCTTGGCATTTTCTTTTAGAGCACAAGCATGGCAGTATGAGGATAGTACCTCATAATCTATTACCAGCCCCGAAAGGAGGTCAATGCAAACACCAATGCCATAATGAGAGGTGAAGCCTCTTTTTTGCCAGGTTCCATCAATAGACACGCTGATGTTAATGACAGCATCTTCATCCTCCCTCAGCAACTCTGCCACTTCTGGGTCAACATCTGCATAAGCCTGTCTGATCTGCTCCCTGGTCCTGTGCAGTGACTCCAGCCCTCTCTCAATTTCTGCCACTAAAATCAAATGTTTAGTGTATTACTTACTGTTCATTTGGCCAAGTGTTATTGTTAAAGTTATGTTTTTGCCACTAAAGTAAAACAAATTATGTGTATTGGTAAGCTACATTATCTAAATATTGTCCACTCTGATATTAAAAGGAAACGCTGTTGGGTTTACTGTAAAACTGACTAAATAACACATGAATTAAATACTTTATTGATCCGTAAAACAAATTGATGAAGGCTACAGTGGAGCTGTGTGGTTGGTGGGGGATACAACAATGCCTCCTTTCATTAGTAATTGACTTTGTCCAAAGTGCCACATTGTTTTCCACCAGAGTGAGATGCATTCCTTTTCCCCTACCACTTTAAGTCTCAGCCCTGTTTCCATAGCCTACCTGTCACTCTCTTGTCGTGTTTCTGATGAAGAGCAGGTATCCCTAACACTTTACTTATTTTCTTGAGCGCAGCATAACCCAACCCTAACTCGTGCGCTAAGAGCACCATTCGCACATTCACGTCAAAGGCAACGTTGTTTCTCGTTCCGTCTTGAAGACGCGTTGATGTGTATATACTTTTGCGGTACCCATCTCTTTCGCACAGGACTGCACTCCAGAAGCAAACTGCTACAAAAGCCTTGATTTTGCGGATCAATATTAATTTTAAGCCCTGTCCCTGCACAATTAGGACAAATTAATCCATTGACCAGTTCATTCAAACGCGCCACATGAACTATCAGCCACTGCTGTGAGGCGCGTTGTTCACCGCTATCTAACTCGTTTCCTATCGATAATTTTCGCATGGATGCGCTTTGTGAAGGAACTTGATAGTCTTCTTCATTAGACTGTTTAGTCTTTTTTCTGGCAAGTGACAATTGTTGTCTTCTTTTCTTAGTAATTTTTGTTCGCGCTTCTTTCGGCATTTTGAGATTTAAAAGGTCCCACTGACAGCTAAACCAGGAAGCGTCAGTGCGCATCACGTGATGCATTTGAACGAATCAGTTTATCAGAAATCGACTCCAGCCAATCGGATTTCTTATTTAGGTCTAACCCTCCCTTTGTACTTTCACGATTGGTTGCTGATACAAAGGAAATGACCATGTTTGGATCGGATAACATTGTGCAGGAGAAGAAGAGCTTTACAACGATACCACGAATGTCATGGTGAAGCAAACGGTCGCGGTACTGTATGTTACGTTAGAATGCTAACTTTTGTTGAATTTTGGTGAAATCCACAGGCACAACAAGACAAAGTGCAGTGAAATAAATACTTTAAAATATATTTTGAACGTTTTCTTTCAACTAGTTTGAAAATAGACATGTTGAGGAAGCAAAATAGCTAAGAAAATCAAAATTGACCAGTATACGAAAAACTCCTATTTTTGCCTGCCGTGTCTCGCCTTAAGACAGTGGAGATGGTTGTGGACTTCAGGAAGAACACAGCCCCACTCACCCCCATCACCCTGTGTGACTCCCCAGTCAACACTGTGGAGTCCTTCCGCTTCCTGGGCACTATCCTCTCCCAGGACCTCAAGTGGGAACTGAACATCAGCTCCCTCATCAAGAAAGCACAACAGAGGATGTACTTCCTTCGGCAGCTGAAGAAGTTCAACCTGCCAAAGACAATGATGGTGCACTTCTACTCAGCCATCATTGAGTCCATCCTCACCTCCTCCATCACCGTCTGGTACGCTGCTGCCACTGCCAAGGACAAGAGCAGGCTGCAGCGTATCATCCGCACTGCTGAGAAGGTGATTGGCTGCAATCTACCTACCCTCGAGGACCTGCACTCCTCGAGGACCCTGAGGCGAGCGAGAAAGATTGTGGCCGACTCCTCCCACCCTGGACACTCCCTGTTCCAGCTACTCCCCTCCGGCAGAAGGCTGCGGTCCATCAGGACCAATACCTCACGCCACAAAAACAGTTTCTTCCCTTCCGCTGTTGGCCTCTTCAACAAGGCCAAGGGACCACACTGACAATTGACTTCCTGCTAAAACACTGCTCTTGCACTGCATTGCAAAATTGTATCTTGTACATTTGTATTTTTAGTAATATTTGTATTTTTATATTGTAAATTTGGCAACTTATATTTTAGCTTTTATTGTATATCTTATTTTTTATTGTATATCTTATTTAATTATAATTCCACTTAGTACTGCTAGTTTATGTACCCTTAGTATAGATAGTCCACATATTTAAATTTTAGGTCCCTATATGTTTATTGTATGCACCTTCCTGCCAAAGCAAATTCCTTGTCTGTGCAAACTTTCATGGCGAATAAATCCAATTCTGATTCTGAAGTTGATGCTGCAACTTGTGACGTCACAAGTTGCACTGTTTCAAAAGCTAGCGTTTGCAAGTTGCAGTTTCAAAATAATAGGGAGAAGTGAAATTTGGATAGGAAAGAGGTCTCAATGGACTTCGAGGTTCACTGTATGTCTATTTTACACACCAAACTGTAATTTTTCAACTGTGACAAGGTAAAATTAGTTTTGCAATCAATCGCCCCTTTAATATACATAGTCTATAATGTCCCAGTATTTTAGGAAAATATTATAAACTATATACATGTTTCTTAAAGTATTTGTTCTAGTTATATCAGAGTGAAAGTCGTTAGTTGTCTAACAGCATTAACCTTTAAGTTATGTTAATAAGTTAATACAATAAACAAATACAAGAAAAATTAAAAAAAACACTGTGCTCCTAAATTTTTTCATTTAGGAGCACATGTACTCCTTGGGGAAAACATTAGCGTAG
This sequence comes from Thaleichthys pacificus, assembly GCA_023658055.1. NCBI lineage: Eukaryota > Metazoa > Chordata > Actinopteri > Osmeriformes > Osmeridae > Thaleichthys > Thaleichthys pacificus. The sequence goes on from CM042862.1 coordinate 13,271,270, forward strand.
AGCCCTGCAAAGCAGTGGAGATGGTGAGACAGGCCGAGCAGATAAAGAGCCAAGTTAGTCAGCAGGCTAGAGCTAGCTCAGCTGAAGCTAACTACCTCAGTGAAGTGGCGCGGAATCATACATGAGCGGCGCCTTCAAAGCCACATGGAGGAAGAGAAAGAAAGGGCGGCAGCTTCCACGGAGGAGGATACCGCAACAGAGGTGGAAAACCACCCAATACAAAATGCTACAAGTGTGGTAAGGAGAACAAACACGCTCAGTGTCCAACTAAAACTGCACAATGCAGGAATTGTCAGAAAATAGGACATTTTGCTGTCGTGTGTCACTCTGCCAAGGTAAATTAACTGACATAGCGGAACAGGATGCCAACCAGTCTGATGGAAATTCTTTAGGTGAAGTCAAAGCGTACACCTACATCTCAAATACACAACACTACACCTTGGACAGTAAAACTGAAAGTTTGTGAGACACCTCTCTCTTTTAAGATCGATACTGGTGCAGATTTCACTGTGATTTCAAAAGAAACATATCACCAGCTCAGACTACTGCCCCAGCTAGAAAAGAACGACAGACTTTGACAGCCCTGGAGGTAAACTGAACTGTTTGGGGGGATTTGTAGCTTTAACAAAATACAAAGGCCAGTTCTACAAATATAAGGTACATGTGATTGAAACAGCCAATGGCAGCAACCTGTTGGGTCGAAATGTGGCTGTGGCAATGGGACTAGTAAAAAGAGTAGAGGAAGTCCAGGCGTGCCAAAGCACGTTTGGAAAGGATTTGGGACTCTTGAACATAAAGCCAGTAAGAATTTGTTTAAGACAGGAAGCAGAACCATATGCAGTTAACACGGCAAGGAGATTGTCTGCCACTCTGCTTCGGAAAGTCAAAGCTGAACTGGAGAGGATGGAGAAATGTGGCGTCATTGAGGAAATCACAGAGCCGACTGAGTGGTTCGCTCCAATGGTTCCTGTCCCAAAGACTGGAGATGTGAGAATCTGTGCTGACCTCAAACGGCTCAACAAAGATGTTAAGAGGGAGAGGTTCGTCCTATTTACAGTGGACGACATACTGCCACGGTTGGCAGAATCCTGTGTGTTCTCCCTGCTCAACGCTGAAAGCTGTTTTTGGCAGATCCCGCTGGAGCGCGATACAGCCAAATTGACCACATTCATCACAACCACGGGGAGATACTTCTTTAAGCGACTCCCTTTTAGAATCTCCAGCGCACCGGAGATATTCCAGAGAGAAATGTCAACACTGTTCAGAGGCTTGGAAGGCGTTGAAATGTACATGGATGACATCCTTGTTCATGGAAAGGATGAGAAGGAGCACGAGGAAAGGCTCCAAAACATACTCCGCACCCTGGACAACGCAGGCTTAAAGCTAAACTACAAAAAGTGTCACATGCGTCAGAGGCAGTTAAACTACTTGGGTCATCTCATCGATAGAGACGGCGTCCGGCCCGACCCCGCAAAAGTAGGTGCCATCACAGAGCTACAACCGCCAGAGGACATGCCAGGTCTGAGAAGGTTCCTGGGCATGGTCCATTATCTGGGGAGATACCTGCCCAACCTGACAGATGCACTACAACCCCTCAATGACCTGCTAAAAGATGCCACAACCTGGACCTGGGATGCTGCACAAGCAGACGGTTTAAAAGGGTAAAGCGACTCGTCACCATTGCACCAACTCTTGCTTTCTATGATGTACACAAGCCTACAATAGTGAGTTCAGACGCAAGTACCGTATTTTACGGTAAATAAGCCGCATCGTGTACAAGCCGCGCCCCCCCAGAATGAGCACTTTGTGTTTGTAAATCAGAGTATAAGCTGCACTGGAATACAAGCCACACTTCATAAGCAAACAATGTTACCGTTCATGCTATGGCTGCGGACAGCTTGGATAGCGATCTAACTAGACAACATTCCCAATCAGGGTGAACACTCAAATTATCTAAACTATAGACCATAGCATTACACATATCAAAACAGAACGAACACAACAATAGAACTCCAAATAATGCTTATTTAACTAAGCTAATGCCCTTAACTTAGTAGCTTTTCAGCTTGCCGCATTCTGGGTACCAAGAGCAATGCAGGCAATGCAAGCGATCTTACAGCATTGTGTAACACACTTCGTTTGTGGATAGTATGTCCAGAAATAAATCCAAGTCACTCATTTAGTGGCAGAATCCATTGTTATGTCTACAAAATTATTTAGATATATTATAAGTTTAGCTAGCTTGCAAATCCTGAGGATAGCCTACTGTAGCAGACCTTTCTATGTGACAACGGACAAGGGTGTTTTGTCCCTCGGGAGTTGCCATAGGCTTGATGCTGAAAGCATTAAATGAAATCAGTGAGGGCTGTTCGAATGGCGATGTCAAAAAGAGCAGTGGTAAAATACAAGTTATGAAAAGAGACCGCGTCCGTGTCTTATTGTCCACACTGTCGTATACAATTATATCTAAAACAAACTTACAAAGAGCTCAGTTAGACTACCAAAGTTGAATTAGTAATGTTGTTAGCGATGCTAGCGTTATTTTGCTTGCTAGCCTAGCCTATAACATTTCACTGGGTTTGCAGCTGTTTGATTAACTGAAATTATTATGAAATGTTATGTTCTACTAGCCATTTGCCTACTTTAGCAAGTCACTATTTCCAAGGCCTGATAGTGTAACTGAGAAAACAGTAAATAATTCCTCTTTCAAGTAATAAGCCCCCGTTCAAGTGTTGAGCATAAAATTAGCTGCACGGTCAGTAGAGATCTTGAGAGAAGCCACTTTTTTGTTCAAAAACCGGACTATAAGCCGCTTCGAAATATAAGCCGCACAAGAAAACTGTAAAATCGGAGTACAAGCCGCAGCTTATTTTCCGTAAAATACGGTATCTATGGGCTGGGTAGTGTGCTACTGCAACGACACCGAGGGACTGAAACCAGTAGCGTTCTGTTCTAGAGCACTGACTGATACAGAAAAGCGCTACGCGCAGATAGAAAAAGAGACTCTGGCTGTAGTCTCGGCCTGTGAAAGATTTTCCACTTGGCCTAAATGAGTTCACAGTGCACTAGGGCTGGACGGTATGACGGTATATACCGTGCGATGGTAGAAATGTGTCTACCGGAGAGATTTGGCTATACCGTTTCAACCGCGGTATACATTTATACTATATTTTTGTATTACACGTGTCAATTAAATGTCTGGTTGTTGTATTGTATATAAGCCATCATATAAATTGCATTCTTGCGATATTTAGAATTGTAGTTTAACTTTTATTTGATTTGCTATTTTCATTTGACCTTGAAGCACATTTGCGTTGGTCTGACGGAACGGAGTGTATTTTGTCTAAGCGGACCACATTCATGCCGATGCTAATTAATTATATATTTGATGACCCATTCTGCAGGTAACCAATTCGATTTGTTGTTCAAGTTTTATGTCTCGTGCTGTAAAATTATTGTTGTAAAATTACACTGGTGGTGGCGTTGCTAGCATTCTTGATCTAGGATGACTAGTGAAGGCTAACTACTTACTAACTGAGAGTGAGGTCATGCCGGGAAATATCAAACTGAGGCTTTAACATATCGACCGAGCTTTAACGAGGTTGATACGCCGAAACCGAAGTTAGATATGGATAGTAAAACTCAAGACTGATCACTTTCGCTCATTTTGAAATTTTCGTTGGAGGGCATTACGGATCCGTATTGAGCTGCGAGTAGGTCACCACGCGGATGGCATGACTGCGCATCAGCCAATCGGAACGCTCGTACTCTTAACTTTTTGGAGTCATTTGTTTTTAACTCAAGTGTTGTCTCATGTGAGGCAGTTGTTTTTGTTTGTAATAAATAATTGAGTGTGATGATGAAGTATGGTATGGTTATTTTGTACCATTTCTTAATTGAATTTACAGAACAATTACTATACCGTGATATATACCGTAACAGTGATATAAAATGACTCATACCGTGATAGAAGATTTTGGCCATATCGCCCACCCCTACAGTGCACACAGATCACAAACCGTTGGTTCCTCTGATTAATAACAAACACTTAGATGCAGTTCCCCTGAGGTGCCAATGCCTACTTATGTAACTGATGAGGTACAACCCCACAGCAGAGTATGTTCCGGGGAAAACACTGACAGTAGCTGACACACTATCTAGACAGCCACTACCCTTCATACACAGTGAAGTGTGTGAACTAATATGCGATGTCTCAGTATGAAGCTGCAGCTCATGCAGCATGGCCCGTGTCTCAGCTGAAGCTGGACAGGATCAAGCAGGAGATGAACATGGACCGAGAACTGCGAGTGGTGAGCAGACAGGTGATCGAAGGTTGGCCAAAACAGGTGAATAACATTCCAGCTCAAGCAAGAGCATACCACCAGTGGAGGAATAGACTGTCTGTCAGAAGGTCTTGTGCTTTATGGCGACCGTATCCTCATCCCGCACAGCATGAGAAGTGACATATTGCAACGTCTGCACGATGGGCACCAGGGCATCACTAAATGTCACACATGAGCGTGTGGTGGCCTGGTCTGGAGAGCGAGATTCAGGACCTAGTGACAACATGCCCAGAATGTATGGAGGTCAGACCAACACAGAGGAAGGAGCCTCTGATCACGACACCACTGCAACAAAGGCCCTGGCAAAAGATTGGAGCGGACATCTGTGAGTATGCAAAGCAGAACTATCTGATTGTTATTGATTATTTATCTCCCTATCTTGAAATAGCCCATCTGCCCAACATGACGAGTGAGACCACCTGTGCTCGGCTGAAAAACATATTTGCCAGGTGGGGGTGTCCAGACGAGCTACACACAGACAATGGAAGACAGTTTTCAAGTAAGGAGTTTAAACCCTTTTCTGTGACTTATGACTTTAAACACATTACCTCCAGCCCCCACTACCTTCAGGCCAATGGGGAGGCTGAGAGGGCAGTGCAAACGGCGAAAATGATTCTCTGGCAGGCTGACCTGTTCCTGGCTCTCATGAGCTACAGAGCTACTCCGCTGCATGCCACGGGTTGCAGTCCTGCCCAGCTGATGATGGGCCGACAGATCAAAACAACAGTGCCTACAGTCAACAAGGTACTGTCTCCAAAATGGCCCGACCTCACAATAGTGCGCCAAGCTGACTCCAAGGCCAAAGGCAGCTACAGGCGTGCCTACAACAAACGCCACGGTGCCAAACCACTTCTACCTCTCAATCCGGGTGACAGTACAACTTGATGGTGAGTCAGGCTGGACGACAACAGGGAGAGTCCAAATGCCACACCCAACTCCGAGGTCCTACCTGATCCAAACGGACCATGGGACACTGCAGAGGAACAGGCGACACTTGCGCCCGACGTTCCTTCCTACACAAGAGCCAGACACAACAGAGGACACGCAGGTGGCTGAACATTCCCCCCCTTCACCTGTTAGACAGACTGCTCCACCGGGGCCCGTGGTACAGACCACTGCTCAGGCTCGTGTGTCTTCACGGGGGAGAATTATCCGTCCACCAGAGAGACTGAAAGACTGTGATTAACACAGTTTGCCTATTGGAGCAGAATAATCTACAGCATCTATGGAGGTACATGAGTAGTCTACTCTCATCTTCCGAATAAACGTACCGGTACGTTTATTTTTTTTAACCCGAAAAATCCACCCGGTACATTCTTATTTTGGACGGTACGTTTATTTTTGGGGGGGAAAATCGAGACATAATTTTAGAAAATTCCATGCATTTTTTTTCGGAAGGGAAGATAAATTTGAACTCTTTGATGTGAAAATGTTAGCTACCTTAGCTAGCTAGCTACTGGCAAGTAGCTTACATTAGCTAACGACGTTAGCTACCAACTGAAGGTTGTCAGTGCAAGCTAGTAAATGTTAGCCAGAGCCTCATTATGGCTCTGATGTTAGCTCTAGCTACTGTACACTCACATAACGGTTCCCATTCAGCACACCAGCATGACAGTCACAACCTATAGACAACGAGCCTCTCATCGTCAAATAAAAATCCCAGGGTATTTCCGTGGTTACCAGTGCGTCTTTCAGGATTGCATGCCGCACAAGACGCGGAATATGAGGTGCACCGGCAGTCGTGTCTACTATAAGTTTGTTAAGGTATACCTGTAGTCATGGTTATTTGACAGACTTGTAACTATGTATTTCCAAGCTACAGGCATTGAAGTATTTTCCTAGCAATGCTTTATTTGGTAGTGGTTGTCATGTTGACTGTAAGCTGTTTTAGGAAAAGTGATAGTACTAGTACATGTATGTTTGTAACTAGACAGCCTCTTTTTTTAACTTTGTAATAACTATGTATTTCCAGTGGTTTTCATGTTATGTTGCAGTCATGTTGACTGTAAGTTTTTGAGGAAAAGTACTACCATAGGCCTATATTTGTAACCAGACAGCCTCTTTTTTGAAATTTTCTAACAATGATTATGTATTTCCAAACTACAAGTGTTGACGTTTTTTCCTAGCAATGGTATATTTGCTGTCCATTTCTATTCCTGATTGCAAGTGACAGTAAAAGATGCGCACTTACACTGGTAGGAACACATTTTGATAGCATATGGACACAGTTTGCGTGCTGATTTGGCAATTTTCCGGGGGGTACTTTTATTCCGGGGGGTACTTTAATTAGATTTTGAGGATTTGTCCGGGGGGTACTTTTATTCCGGGGGGTACTTTTATTCGGAAGATAAGAGTACCTCATTACCTCAGGTTACCCCATATCCTTAAGTACGAAGTAGAAGAAAAAAAGGGAAGTGAAATGTGGAGAAACTAAAAGAAAAGACAGATGTTGTTTATTGTTAACATTTTAAGGAGACATGGATGTTCATTGTTTAAAACACTTTTGATGTGGATATTGTTTAGTCATAGCATTTACAGAAGCTAATGTTAAGGCTTATAAAAGGTGTCTTATGAGTTATAACTTTCAACTCAACAGCTGAGAGCTTGAGTTTCAGTCACGTACTGTTAGATTTAATTTCCACTGTAAACTGTTCATTTTCTTAAAGATGCTGTAAAGCAAATTCCATTATTTACTTATCAGTACATTATATAAACGTGAAATTAGTTCCTGAAAGCATGTGCAAAGCGCAGGGCAAAAACCCGACCTATCTACGTCACAGCGACCTATCTACGTCAGATCACAGACTGTTGCATTGTTACTCAGCTGGTACGATGCAAAGACAAAGTAATTAACACATAAAACACTCAGAGACTGCAGGTAGGTCTGTTCTGATATCTGCAATTGATTTAGCTAGTGTTGCTGTTGTTGCTAAATTCAATAAATTCGAGGGGGCGGAGCTTCAGCTCCTTCAGGCAAAATGTCCCCCCAGTCTTAAGCAGAGAAGACTGCTGATTTTCTCATGATTTCAAAGCCTAATTTAACATACCTCTCTGTGTTTTTTTCCATTCTAATTCATTCTTCTGTGGTGTGATGAACTTAAAACTAATTTTCAATTCCACTTTACAGCATCTTTAAGAAGAGATTCTGCACTCTGTTAGCTCAATTCTGTTAATTAGCCTACAACTCAAAAGGAGGAAGATGTAACTGGATCTAGTTAATGGCGTACTCTTATCACCCAAATAAAAGTACCCCCCGGAATAAAAGTACCCCCTGGAAAATTGCCAAATCAGCACGCAAACTGTGTCCATATGCTATCAAAATGTGTTCCTACCAGTGTAAGTGTGCATCTTTTACTGTCACTTGCAATCAGGAATAGAAATGGACAGCAAATATACCATTGCTAGGAAAAAACTTCAACACTTGAAAATTTCAAAAAAGAGGCTGTCTGGTTACAAATATATGGTAGTACTTTTCCTCAAAAACTTACAGTCAACATGACTGCAACATAACATGAAAACCACTGGAAATACATAATTATTACAAAGTAAAAAAAAGAGGCTGTCTAGTTACAAACATACATGTACTAGTACTATCACTTTTCCTAAAACAGTTTACAGTCAACATGACAACCACTACCAAATAAAGCATTGCTAGGAAAATACTTCAATGCCTGTAGCTTGGAAATACATAGTTACAAATCTGTCAAATAACAAACATGCCATGACTACTGGTATACCTCAACAAACTTATAGTAGACACGACTGCCGCGCAGCACAATTGCAGGTGCTGTGATTTTTCTAATGACATCATCTCGCAGCACCTCATATTCCGCGTCTTGTGCGGCGTGCAATCCTGAACTTGCACCAGTACTATAGTACTGGTGCAAGTTCAGGATTGTATGTTAACTCTAAATATCAAAAGATAATCATTACAACTAGTCAGTGTTACAATGAACACATTTCTTTTTTTATTTTGTGCTCTGTGTAGGCCCCAAGTGTCAATTTCTTTTTTTAAAGCTAATATTGCATTGGTAAAAGGAAGAGCCCGTTTTTATTCATGCACAGTCTCCAGGACCTGCTTCAAGCAAGTTGGCAACGTAATATATGTGATTTTGAAATCTTCTGGCATTATAGTGGATCCGTCATTACCTTTTACAGGCTGTCAACTGGCTAACATATGGGCTAGTTCTGGCAGTTTTGTCGGGGTGATTCCGGCCCAATGTTGGAAATACTGGTTCAGTTTCGGCTGCCGGACCCAGGCCAGTGTACTTGGGCCGATTCTGGGGCGTCATTCAAACCGATTAATTCCTTCTGGCATGCCGGATCTGGGCCATGATCGGGCCAAACCATTTTAGCTACCTGGGTAGTTACAGTAGCTAACGTTTTCACATCAAAGAGTTCAAATTTATCTTCCCTTCCGAAAAAAATGCATGGAATTTTCTGAAATTATGTCTCGATTTCCCCCCCAAAAATAAACGTACAGTCCAAAATAAGAACGTACCGGGTGGATTTTTCGGGTAAAAAAAATAAACGTACCGGTACGTTTATTTGGGAGATAAGAGTAATGTTATGGGCATGGAGATGAGGCTACCACAAGGGGGCCGGGGAGCAAGGCAGTAGGATATAGCATGCGAGACCTTATATCAGTCCCCCCAGGATTTCATGGGCCTTTTTTTGATAGTTGCGGGCTAAAATTCCTGATTTTGCGGGAGCTTTTTCAAAAAGTTGCGATGAAAGTTGCTGTGTTTTTTAGGTGTTTGTTGCGATGAAATTGCGGGAGCAAGTGAAAGTTGCGATAAAAAGTTGCGAATTTCCCTCTTTGTAATTTTTATTGAGTTATTGGTTGAAAATTAAGTAATTAACAAACATTCATCAAAGAATAAAACCTTATCTCTGTCTACAATACCGCTCTCGGCCTCTACGCAACTCGGCGCTCTCACGCTTGCCAGGCAGACAGTAGAAGAAAACACATGCAGCAATTGACTGGTTGGGCAACCCTGGATATAGGACTGTTAACGGTGTGTTTTTTCGCCTGGAAGTCTCTAGAAATCTGGCACCTTATTGAACAAAATAAAATAGAAAATAAAATAAAAAGAGTGAAAGAGTTCACAGACACCAGAATGAACGCGTTCACAGTATCGTTCCTCAGGCAGTAATACAGTACGTTCAGTACACGTTCACCAAAATTATCAACGAGTTCATGAACTTTCGTTCAATGAACGCGTTCAGGCGCAACACTGGATTTAACCCCTACTGGAGAGAGTTGTGGGAGACGACGATGATTGGTCAAAGTTGCGGGAAAATTGCGGTGATTGGTTAAAATTGCAACGTTGCGCTGAATTCGTGGGGAATCGTTGAATTCGCGTGAATTGGTGCGATCGCAACATTGCGAATTCCTGGAGGGTCTGTTATATACCTGGCACACCACGAATAAAGAGAAGCCTCTCAAGTTATATCAAACGTGTCACAGAGCATTCATTCCACAAGCAGAAGCTTGTACACCCCCATGTACAGGTCTTGTTCTGGGTCTGTGAAGTCAAAAACAGCTCTGCGCTGTAACGGCTTCTATATTGTTGAAATGTTGTATTATAGCCATCTACCACTCCAACTACAATGTCTAGTATTCATCAGTAGCACAAACACAGACTCCTGTAGCTCCCAGTCATGAAAGATTCTCAGAATGTAAGTGTTTAAGAGTGTTGCGTGCGCCTGGATTTAGTTGCAATTTGTCAGTAATGTGTTTGTATTAAAACAGCCTTAACATTCTGGAGAGGAGGAGCGCAAACTGTCAACATGCAGCCTACACGTGCACATTTCTGGGGAGCAAAAAACATGTTTCTAAGTAGGGATGTGATTAACTAGCTAGCGTATAGGCCTGGCTATGACAACATTGGAATGTTTAAGAAAATGTTGGTCTCACCACTACTGTAGGCATAGGGGGACTCCGCAGAGCCATCCTGCAGGCTGTCCAGTATCTCTCCTTTCCCGACATCACTGTCTCCCACCAGCAGAAACTTGAGAAGGTAGTCATAGCTCTTCACTGGGCTGCCCTGGGTGCCCATATTTCCTCACCTCGGTGCCCCCCACAAAGTGGGAGGAGGAGAGGGCAGAGAGGGAAAGTACAGATGGGCCCCAGTGAGGAAAGCAGAGAATGTGGGGGTTCTTAAAAAAATATATCAGAAAATATAAGTTTCAGAACCAGAAGGAAGTTATGTCATGAACCTGTCTGGCGATGGCGTTTACTAGCAGGGAGGAGGAGTGTGTGGTAAACTTCTTATCCTCTGTATAGTTCCAGTAGAGTTGAATGTTGATCAGGGTGAAGTTATTTCAGCTCACAACAGGGCGTCATGTCATGAAAAAGGTAAACATAGCTAATGTGTCAAATGTACACTTAAAACAAGCTGGCCTTCGAGAATGGGGTGGAGGGGTTGAATAGCCAAACATCCTTCCAATAGGTCCGGAGGTAAAAATGAATAGATAAATACGCTCCAACTTTAAGGAGTGACACCAACTATATAACCAGCACAAAGCAAGTCACCTCATATTTTTTCAGCCAAAACTAGTTTTAAAACATTTAGCTAGACAATAAAGATAGATGGCTAACTGTTGTAGTACTTATTAACAGACTGAAAGATTAAGTGTTATTTGGCAGTATCGACTCTCGAGAACAAAATGTACATATTTTTGTGATAATGTCAGACTAATGACCTGCTAGGTTACACGAATAGGTAACTATCAAGATCGTATCACCGGCCAAAACTAGCTAGTAGGACACAGCTCCTGCCGGTCCTGTTCGATCTCATTGTTCGAATGGCGTAAACCAGCTAACCTTCGTTAGCCAGGATTCCTACTGTTACCGGTACTAGCTAGCTGTGCTTATATCCCCAAAACAGTTTAGCAAAGATAGACAGATATAGAGTCGATTCAACAAAAAACATTTCCCGTAACCGACAGCTGAAACATCTGGCTAGAAGCTAGAGTACCTGTCAAGACCGGAGGTGGTAGATAGTACCACGAAATTCTAGCCAGATAGCGGTACTAGTAGCCTTGCTAGCTACTGCACAGTACTTCGCCAGCTGACAAGTGCCAAGCCATACAATTCACAGGGAAGCTAGTCAGCAATACCAGGTTTTTGCCAGGCTATAAAGTTAAATAAAATAGATGATTCAATGAATATGTTAACTCTTAAACTTCCATTAAAAAAAGCTGATGATATGGTTACATTTGATAGTTGTATAGCCTATTGTTAGCTGTGAATAACTTGTGTTAAATAGCTACTAAGCTAGTTAGCTTGCAACAAACCTAGCCGACCAAGCCAGAGAAGGAGGCAATAACTTCACCCGGCCGAGATCTGAATTCAGGCCCCTTTCTTTCGTCCCGACAAATGTGCAACTTTAAAAAAAAAATCTGTAGTTGTACCCAAAACTTGTTTGCTGTAATCTGCAGACAAATCTTGATACGGATATCATCAAGTCCTGACCGTACAGTAAAGGTTATTGCAAAAGTATTTTATAATCTCAGTCCGTGTTATCTTCCAATTCATACGGTGGCCCTGAAGTGCAAATCACACCCACTAACATGAGTGCATCCATAGATATATATCTATGAGTGCATCCCCCAAATGAAAACACTCCCCCCAAATACGAATCAACTCCCCTCAAATAGGATGACTTGCTCACCACCCCCCAATACAAAGACACGCTCCTCCAAATGGGAAACGACATTACATTAACTCAAAAACACATTACATTAACTCAAAACGGAAAGGGTAGGTACAACACTTTGTCGCTGAATGGATGCAGTAACTAAGAAATTGATCGACAGAACAAAATGCAATAGCCTGACAGAGTTACGTGCACCAGGACATTTGTTTGGCTATCGAAGCATGTAGCAAATAGTAGGCTACTTATGCAAAAGTATATTGTGTGTTAAACGTCAATCGATAGCCAAACAATTATCCTGGTCCACGTAACTCTGTCATTGTGGCATTTCGTTCTTCTGTTGTGGCAACCCGTTCTCATTCCCAAGTCGTCAAACACCGACGCTTTGTCACGGCCCTAGGCGTCGGATGCGGACGCACAGGGTACCCTTTCGCGTCAATATGAGACGAACTGGGGTTTCAACTGACTCTAATGTAAACCCATTCGCGGCAATATTGGACGCTTTGAGCATCATTCCCATTGGATAAAGGAAGGGTTGGATGCAGTTATGGAATAATTTTCTGGACGCACACGGTACCCTTTCGCGTCAGTATGAGACGTATTGGGGTTTCAACTGACTCCAATGCAGTGTGCGAATTACGGGGGGGTTTGGGGGGGTCTGACCCCCCCGATTAAGGCTCGGACCCCCCAAAAAGAGGTAAAAACCACAGGTCGGGGGGGTCGATACATTTATATATCGTTCTTATCTGTAATAATAAATATCACAATATAGTCACCATATTCATTCAATAACAGGCCCTGAGTTGACCCCCCCGATTGTCATTGTATAATTCGCACACTGCTCCAATGTAAACCCATTCGCGGCAATATTGGACGCTTTGAGCATCATTCCCATTGGATAAAGGAAGGGTGGGATGCAGTTGTATACGGAAGAATGTTCTTATATCCTTAAATATTGTTCAACCCCAAAACACGAAAGTATCATTGATAATTCACCAATAAGATGGGTTAATGTTATGTCCATCCAGTTTTTAGAAATTCTGCATCGATTCTGAAAAAAAAATGAAAAAAGTTTCGAATTTGTAGAGGATCTTCAGTCACCGTGGCTAGACGATCTATGATTTATGTATTTATTAAATAGGATTTCCTTGTATTTATTTATACTTGTACACTGTTGATATGAAGAATTTGTATCTCAAAATGAACGTGAACCTGACCGGAAGGTGAAGAAAATAGTCTTACTAGCTGATTATAATTATACAATTGTCTGTTTTAATCTTGCGCTTTATGCATGCACTGTACAGCACCGGAGAGAGATTAGTTGTAGTAAGTATATAATTAAGAGTTATGGGGAAATGCACTTAATTAGCGAAGTATTAAAAAAGGTAGGACAAGGACATGAGAAAGGATCAACGCATTCGTATTGGAACAACCCCCAGAGCCTGCCCTGTGAATTTTACCGCGGTAAATCTTCAGTGCGTTTTCATCCCTCTCCCGGTAAGTTAACACAAATATCTTGCTCTGATTCTGGCATGCAAAATTGTGTTTTGAGGAACGTGCATGTTTTATCTTTAATATTAAAAGGGACAGTGAGTGTTTGTCAATGTTAAGATTATTCGCATTTATGTATTTTTATTTACAATCCAAATGGGATATTAGCTAGTGCTAGCTAGTCTAGCTAGTTTGCCAGTTTCTCCTTTCTAGCTTTTTTGAGCGGGCTAATCTCCTGAAATATACAATAGTAGGCCATCTCGATTTGCAGATCCAGGCTAGGGTTTACCTTCCTTTTTAATACTACTGTATCTTACTCGCAGCGTCAAATCAGTAATGGAACTAGTAGATTTTGAATCAATTTAATCAGTGAGCATTATAATGTCTGATCATTAGATTAGTTTGCTATAACCATGCAACACACTTTGTAATCACTTGTCTTTACCTTTCTTTGCAGCTCCAGTACACTTACCTTGTCCCTACACCTAAACCAACCTTTGACCTCCCATACACAACCCAACGGCTCTTTTAAGAGCCAAACATCTCACCATCTCTCTCATCGTTTTGAGTGAGTCTGGGCCAGGTTTTTATTTATTATTGCAGTAGTCTAAACAATTAATTTTCTAAAGTTCCCTTTACCTGGCTAAAGGACTAATAATATATTTTTTTTAAACATCTACATGCATGCAAGCTGTCCCATGTTACAATGCTGTAATATTTCACCCAATTTGACTGTAAGCCTTTTGAGTTATTGACAATAGGCATTTATTATAAGACATATATCCCATGTGTATGGGTTAGTAGAGGCCTACTAAAGCTACTATTAGGTTCCGAGGTCTTTTATCACCCATTTGGCTAACAAATGTTGGTATAGCCCTTTGAAGCAGCGGAGTGAGGAGACACCCTTTTGAATCACCCAGAAAATACTTGTTCTGATGATGACCGCTTCTTACATGGCTACTTCCAAATGTATCATGTGATACACTAAGTGAAAGCGGACCTCTCAAATGAGGTCCACTACAAAATGTCAACCAAATGAATATAAATTATGTATAATGTATACTCAACTTAATGCATTTTACAAATACAATTGCACAACTGGCAATGTGAATTTTATGCACGCACAAAATGACACATTATTATTGGGTTATTTCGCTGCCTAGAAATTGATGTTCTAATCACTTAAAAGAAATAGACTAGAGAAAATCCCTACTTTCTTTCTTTTTTGCAGAAATGACAAAGCCAAAGACCAGGTTGTGCCCTTCCTGCCAGTCTCCAAACCATCGAAACAGGAAGACCTGCAGTGCGTGCCTGTGCTGCCTGCAGATCAAGCAGGACTTCCAGCAAAAATCGGAAAAAATTAGAAATAGTAATTGGGTATCTTCAACCAAAAAAAAACGAGCGACTGCATGTTGAATGGGAGTCTATGGAGCTAAACGGCTAAATGTGTCTCTTTCGTCTGATTGTCGTTGAGAAATCTCCGATTTTATTGTAGTTTTTGCATGTTCAACATGGATTATAGGTCGAAAGTTGAATGAACCAGTACTTATGTCCTTTTTATTTCTTACAAGGTGAGTCGTTGTTGCCCATAACACGCTAGCATTCTGCTAATGAATGCTGATTGTTAGTGAAGGACTGATACGACCAGAGCACCCGCTTGATGGCATCCGAAGCGGAATCAGAATGTCAGAGCATTAGCAACATTAGCAACAACATCAGCAAGCCAAAACTCTTTCTAGCATGTGTATTGACAGGGAGAGCCTAACCTGTCAGCTGTGTTGTCGATGCCTTGAGAGAAAAAAGGAAGTGACTAGAGCTTGTCCTAAAGCAGTAGCTCTGGTCGTACGATGTGTATGACGTCATTGACATTTTCAAAGGCTTTTTAGAACAGAAAGGCGAAAACTTTAAAAAAAATCAGCCAGCAGTGTGTATTTTTTTTGCCTTCCCTTTCGAATTCAGAATTCAAATTACTAGACAAAAAATGATATCCTGAGAAAAGTGGATTTTGAGGGGTATAGCTCCATAGACCTCCATTCATTCTGCACTCGCTCGTTAGCGCCCTCACATGGAACCGCAACCAGTTCAGAACCCGGAAGTTCCCCGAGAGTGGCAGTTCTCCCCATAGATATATATAAACATATATGTTTATATATATCTATGGTTCTCCCTATATTAGACATTCTCTGTCTTTACTCTGTATCCCCCCGCGAGCACTTGCTCCAGCTCGGTTTTACAAAATAAAGGACCCCATAGTCCCACACTTAAATAAATGACTTAATTATATAATTAAATGCTAATTGACATTCAAAATGTATGAATTACAAAACACTTTATTTAATAATGGTCACAACGCGTCACAACGCGTGGTGAAGTAACATGAACGAGACGCATCTGTCACTCCCTGCATTGAATGATTATTGAATACGGCCTTTGGCCTAGATGAGGCAGTGCCAGAATCTGGGATGCAGCTGGTAAATATAATCTTGGTTGGTTAATTTGGTGTTCGTTTATTTGGAGTTTGTCCACATTTGCAATGTGCAGTGTTTGCATCAGGCTTACCCGTTCTCATTCTCAAGTTGTCAAATACCAATGCTTTGTCACGGCCCTAGGCGTCGGATGCGGACGCACAGGGTACCGTTTGGCGTCAGTATGAGATTTGGGGTAATTAGGGTTAGGGTTTTGAGTTCCTTTTATGGTAGGCCTACATGGCCTGGTACAGTGAATAATTGGGGTTAGTTAAACACAATCTTTCAATATCATAACCCTAGTACCAACAGGGGATCAACGGCGCCACCTAGAATACCACATTATTTGGTAAAAGTCCACGCTCAAATGTCAATATTTCACATCAGGAACCAAGTAGAGCCTTCAGACTGGCATTGTGTTACTCTCCTAATCAAAACCTATCCAATGATATATTTGGTTTGGTCCTATGACGAATTCTAATTTTCACCCTGCTGGACTTACACCTTGTGTCGGGCATACATTTCAAAGAGACAGGGAAAGATCAAATGCAAAAAAATTGATTTTGTTTATATAGTGGCCAAATTCCTTAATGATATTATTTGTTTAACTTACTATTATTGTTAAGGGTTTAACATGGGGCCAAATACAAGTTTTAAACAAACGTACAATACAAATACGGGGTTGCAGTTACATATGCAGTTTTGGTCCAAAATTTGAGTGAAGGTTTTCAGTTCCTTTTATGGTACATAGTCATGGCTTGGTACAGTGAATAATTGGGGTTAGTTAAACACAATCGTTCAATATCATGACCCTAGTTCCAACAGGGGATCAACAGCGCCACCTAGAATAGTTAATTTCTTAAAATTAAATTCGACTTTTTATTTGATCTGAAGCTGTAATCCGCCTGGGATTTTGTATTCAGACTCAAAAGGGCTTTCTTTAAGTATAATGTCGGAACCACGTTAAAAAGTTGTAAAATAATGATGTTATATAGCCTAATGTTAAGTAAAAGTAACATATTAAGACAGTTACATTTGGAATAATTGATAACTGCTAAATTATTACTACTTTTCAAAGAGACTGATGTAAGTAAATATTACATAATAAGTGAATCTGGTACTACTTTAGGACGAAGAAAGTATAAAATTAATATGAACATACAGAACTACAATTCCCAGAGCTCCACCAGAGCGTTTTGACGACAAACATGCGCCATATTTGTAGTTCGCTTATATTCGCATTCGTGCTACTTGCTACTGCTATAGACTCCATGACATAGAACTATTAAATACAATTAATTTTGTGTACCCACCTCCCAATATTGTTAATGATTTAACATATGGACAAATGTAACTTATACACAAATATAAGATTCAAATGGGAATGCTACAAGTTTGTCCCTACGGTTTTACTTCCGGCTTTGTTGCCATCGCTTATGATAGGCCTCGTTTTACCAGGATGATCTTTATGTCCGAATTTCCACCGTGGGCAGTGGTGTAGTGGTAAAAATAGAGGTGGGTAAACTATGAATTTTATTATTTATTTATTTACAGGGTCGTCAAGCAAGCACCCCCCCCCCCCCCCCCCCCCCCCCAGACGAGCTTTCACGTCTGTTTCAACCCCCCCCCCCCCCCCACGCATTGACCGTGAGACACGCATTTCAGCCCCTTCACAGAGGCTTGAGAACCCTGTTTATTTATTCATTTTTACGTTTCATTAGGCCTATTTGGATGGAACCGTGTATCTGCATCATCGTATTTAAAAGAACGTTAATAATAGTAGGCTAGCCGTTTGTCCCTGTCTTAATGCGATGTTGTGCAAACCAAAACAACGTTTACAAACGTGAATTGATCATACTCTGTACTAGCACTCGATGGTCTCTTCAAAAATCGCCTGATATCTATGGCTAATTAATCCATTTCGAACAGGTAGACTAATCCACAACGTGTATGTGTGTACATACTTCGTGGATCCTGATTGGTGGTGCGTTTAGCCCCCACTACATCCCTGACCGTGGGAGACCGAAAATGTACTCTTGAATACTTGCAGTGTGTGCAGAAACAACAATTGCGTTGCCAGCTATGTTGTACAAAAAAGTTACCCTTATGGAGCTTTCTAGAAAAGACTGACTTTCTCATTGCTATGACAGGTTTAGTTACCGTAGCCTAGGCCTACTGAGATTGTCTTCATATCAGACAGCCACAAACGTCAAAACGACAGCTTTGACAACGACCATTTTAACAATTGCATGTCAGGCAAAACATATTAGTTTATATAAATACCGTATATATATATATATATTTTAAACATTTGTTAATGTAATCCCAGTTCAAATTGAATTTAGATAACACATTTCATAACAACAGGCTACATAAGTACTATATCATAAGAAGCATAAGACATTATAACAACATTTTACCATGACTGGTAGGCTTATATGCGTGCATTATGACAATATACATTACAAAACACACTAAGCATTTAAAGGTAAGTTACTGGAAAATATTTGATTAACAAGAGGCATATTACTTTAAACACCATAGGAGTAGGACACACACAAACTGTACAGAACACAATACACATTTAAGCAGGCTGGGAGCGTACAAACTAAAAGCTGCCTCTCCATGTCTCTTTGTCCTGGCTTTTGGAACTGTTAAAAGTACAATGCCACAGGACCGTCCTTAGGGATCTACTGCGTATGTATCTTGAGAGCAGTCCTGAAATATATTTAAGTGCATGACTATGGAGTGAATTATAAACTAGTAAAACAATCTGAAAATATATGTCAGCCAGAGAGAGAAAAGGTTCCACCGTAGCAATAATTCTTAAGTGATAGAAAGATGTTTTAGTCATATTTTTGATACAGGTTTCAACATTAAGATGAGCTCATATTATGTACAAAATTACACAAAGTTAAACACTGCATATGAAAATATTGCATATGTCAAAGGTCAAATTATGAAGTAGTATGTCAAAATTGCAGTATCAAAGCAGACAGTCTCAACATTGGAAACAGAAAAAAAATAAACACTCAATAATTCAAATCAGATACACAACTAATCAAGAAGAGCATAGGTGTGACCTACAGGTGAAATTGGCAACATAACTAGACACACTTAGTCCTCGTCAGAAGTGCTGAAATCACTGTCAGCTGCATCATTTTCTTCTCGCATCTCCTCCGAGTCTATGTCCAGGAGCGGTTGGTGGCTGAGGATTCTGCTGTAGTAGTCCTTCACTTTCAGCATTTGTGCTTTCAGATCTGTTTGCTTTTTAAGCACCAGACACCGTAGTCCCTTCTGTGCATCCTCAGACATGTCAGCAAAAGAAGCTGTAAAAATGATTACATTTCATAATATTATTAACATGCAATTCTAAAATGTGATAATGAAACAATAAATGAAGTTCAATAAAGTTCAAACATACTCAAAAGAAAAAGGACAGCGTTAGTCGCAGACCAGTCTGGCAGCAAACCAAACCCAAATATGGATGCAAGTGGTTGTAGCTAAAATAGTTCCGTAAAAAAAGAGATGTACTTACAGTTGGAGGAGATAGTTCCCAGCTTCAAATGTTGTGCCTTCAACACTGTCCAATGCTGCTGCATTTCTCTGCAAAGGAGCATTTCCTCCTCCTTCAGGCGCCTCACAGCCATCACCTTCTCAAACACCTTCCTTTTGGTCTGAAGGTCTGCAGCAACTGCAAATGGTCCTGATATGCCACTACTACATAGAGATAATGAGTATTTGTTAAAACAGCATAGCCTACATTATAAGTAAATAAATAAATAATAGAAAACTAATTTGCACGTCTTATGTTCTGCCAAGGCCACGTGTCAGTCTGGAGGATGGCATCAAGTGACACAATCTGTAAAGATTGTTCAGCCATCTTGTTGTAGTCATCAACGGCAGTTGACAAGCGTTTCTTCTCATCCAAAATGACTTTTCGAATCTTGTGGCGTCTCTTGTTGCTATCTAAAAAACATCATAAAAAATGGCACAGTCACTGTCTGTCACTTCACTATGTACTGTATACATTTAGACTAGAATTCCTATTGTAACACTTTTTGCAGTGTTTAATTGGGTTGCAACAATAACCATCACATCCTGCTTAAATTAATCTGGATAAGATGTAATTCTGTTTGCTGAACTCTGTTACATACCAAATACGTTTTCTTAATGTTAAAGTGTGAAAGTGCATATTTCAAGGAAACTGACGTACCAGTTTGTCTGTAGAGATTTTGTCTTCGCACTTTGATGATCACAGCAAGTTCCTCTATTCGTGCCTGTAATGCCCGAAGGCTGCCATCACTCTGATGAGTTTCTAAATGAGAGTCACAGTATACATACCACTAAAATCACTCAATTACATTCAGAAACCTGTTTGTTTTAAGCAGTTCTTATCTAGGGATGCGTACACTGACCCTGTCAAAAGGACAATAATATTCACAATCACGTAAATATTAGGGTGTGTATTTCTGTATGTCCCCTTAAGTTGGTGGGATCATGTAACTCCATGGCCCTTTTCAGGGACCTCGATGCCATGCACACAGCTGTACTGTGTGTGCTATATAACATCATTTATATATAACATAATTCAACATCAACCTATAAAGTAAGCTGTTGGAAAAATTGAAGATGTAACACATTTATCCTGTATAAGAATGATTCTGTGTTCAGTATTCCTTGGGTGCAAAGAGAGGCCTAACCCCAAATCTGAACTCTGGGTAAACATACAGGACCCTTATCTTGGGGCTGAGGACTTAGAAGAAGGGGGTTGGTTTGGTTGTTTTAAGGAGATACTTTGTGACGAGGACTATAGGTGGAGACGCAAGGTCTGGTGACCATTTGTTGACACCTATGTGAAGGAGTTTACGACCCCAGGACCGGAGATCCTGTTGTTGTGTTTCAATCAGGGTTGATGTCGTAAACACGCACACACGCACGCCAGGTCTATGCAAGGAGCCAATGAAGAAGAGCCATGGGATATTTGCATGCCTTTGTCTTAACCAATGACTGTAAAGAGCGGGGTTGCTTAAATAGGTAGCTAGCACAACATGCTAGCAGACAAACTTGTAGCACAATGGCGTGTGATGTTTTTGTCTCCTTGTGGGCCGGCCGCAAGCAATAAAGCTTTCTTAAACTTGTTCACCGACTGACTGTGCAATGCTTAATAGGTTAATATTTCTGACATAAGCCATATAGCCTTTCATTAAGACAACTCACCTTCAGCCCATTGCTGCACATCACACACCCATGACTGCATTGTGTTGTCATCTACGCCCAGCTCATCTTTGGTAGCATCCAGGCTCTCCACTTGTTCCTTAAGCATCCTTACAGTCTAATAATTACATTAATAAAGTCAATCCCTTGCCTTAGTATGTCTTTACATTACTAGTGTTTTTCTCATTATGATATCAATATCAAGGTTCAAATTAACCTTAAGGTATCTCTGGCTCAAAGTCCGGCCCATGTTTCCTTTTATTCCACCCCCAAGCCAGGAGGGTCAGCATGTCTATTCGACCTAAATTCAAGGCCAGTGTGTAAAAATTGTTATTATTTAACAGGAGATTGGATGGAACACACACACATACACACACATACCTGCTTTAGACATGTACTTGGTTGTGATGGCTGCTCTGGACAGGAAACTGTTCACTTGCTCAACCTCTTCTCCAATTGTTGAGCCTGCACCTTCCTGAAAAGCGCCTCCCCATTTAATCTGTAAAGAAGTGAACACATAGTTACTGCTAAATTCACTCCATCTTACCAGAAACAGGTCTCAAACTAACACTAAATTTGTAATTAAAGCTACCATATACCTCGCATTTCCCAGTGTGTGCCTTTGCATGCATGACCGAAAAGAAAGGACGCATGGACAAGAGATCCCTCATCTCAGGGCACTGCTGAGCCACCTTGGCCAGATAGGGAAAATATTTGCAAGCTACATCTGAGCAAAGGAATGTGATGTTTCCTGGGGTACTTGCTGCTAAGGTCTTCTGGAGGAAAAGTGGGTACGCAAAAATCTCTCCTCGATACATGTTTAGAGCACTGAGGAGGACTCCATGGCGACAAACAGCTATTTCAAGCCCCTCCTCATCCAGTTTGCTGGTGGACTTCCTGGATAACTCCTTAGCTGCTGTCCAAGCTGAAGATCTACAAGCCCCTTTTCCTGACACCTATACATTCAAATGAAAATATAAATGACATCCAGTATGAATGATCAAATCGTATTAGGGTTGTTACTGGCAACATCTACTAATAGTGACAGGTCTAGACTGTGTTCTGTTTATAGAACAATAAATAACTTTGATTTATGACTGCAAAAATTATTTAATTACACTAAAATAGTGACATGCCAGCAATGATAAAAAAAATAATTCTACGTACATGACTTGTCCGTCTGTGGACGTGTTTTACAAAGTCAGCAACCTCCTCATCTTTTAAAATGAAGACGTCTTCAAAGTTGCTTTGCTGTGAAGTGCTGACACAATACAGTGGTTTTCAAAGATTTTTTTTACATATTCATATTTGATAAACTGTTCATCAGGACTATGTTAGGGTTATATTAATCCATACATGTCATACGTAATGTAGAGTACCTTGCATTTGATTTAAAGCGATAAAGCTTTCGGTTTCCATCAACGGAGACGGCAAGCATTTCTGGAGTGCAGGCAGGGCAGCTGAAAAATGTCTCCTGACATATCTTCTCCACCTGAAACCTTACAGCAACCCACTCCGAGAAGCTTTTGCTGAAGGTATCAGCTGATATTTTGCCAGTCTTGTAGGTTTAAGGAAAACACAGCAAAGATTTTAATCAAAATATATTTGTATATGTTACAGTCACCATTAAAACTGTTGCAAAAACATTTATACGTACTCTTCCAAAGTGCACTGTTCTCTTGTCAAGCATTTGGACATATGCCTTAAGTGACATCCCTGGTGCGGCCATCTTGATGTCACAGAAAGACATCAGTGGCAAAGAGGGTGCAGAAATTCACTGTGCCAGGCCAGTATCCACCATCATGGATGTCCTTAATGGAGGGGGACCATGTCGCGCCACAGCTGGTGCAACTCACCACTGGCAATGCAAGGTTATAGCGACCTGTAGGGAGGATAAATGAGTCAGTGAATTAAGTAATTCTGTAAGTTACCTTACCTTCTGTATGCTTTAGACCAGAAGTAGGCAACAGCTGTTTACAGTTTTATCATTTTTAAATAATATGTGCTGGCCACAAAATTACAAATTCAGCCATGGGTTCAGAAAGACATGCATTATTTCCATGTTGCTTACAACCCTCCAGTAAATCCAAATCATTGGACATAAGGGGACATTTTTGGACAGTGACAACACTGTACCCAGGAAAATTACAAACAAGATAGCAATGTGCAACATGCACTAAAATCATTTAACATGCATTGTGTGTATATTACAATGTAATACACAACGTGTGTATTGTGTGTGACAAAATGTCCACTTACCATTTATGGTTATAAGAGCCACATTTCTGCCATGTGAAACATGACTTTCGCCTGTTGAACAGCCACAGACGCGATCTGGCCTCTGTATCGGTAACAGCCGCACTAACAATGAAAAACAAATGGTAAAAATGTAACATGTTAATTGTTTAAATAAACAATAACAGCATACACCCCCAATCCACAAAATGTATACCCACAGTTGACTGGAAAGATGTGTGACATTTGGGGGAAAACATAATCAACAATGTTGCGTGAATTAATGCGTTTTTCTTATGAATTCATTAACAAGAATAGCATATTTTTAATACATAGTGTGAAAAGCATATGACTTAAAAACGGTACCTATTTGCTGCTGAAACTCTGACAAAGGCTGCAAAAACCCTCCAGTTACTGCCTCTCTGTTGTGCAGGACAAAGCGTGTGTGAACAGCAACATCACAGTCCTCACAAAGGAATGGGAGAGGCAGGCAGTCCAGACACCTCACACTGGCTTGTTTGCCACACTGGCACCTGCTGTTTGGATGTGGATCCTGACTAGCCAGCATATTTTCAATAAGAAAAGGTCTGGCCTCTTTCCACTTTTGTGAGGACACAGTGTTTCTGATCTCCCAATCAGTAGCATTAGCAGCTGACTCAGGAGACGCCTCACAAGTCACTACTTGGTCCTCAACTCCATCCACCAGCAGCTCAAGGAGCTCTTGACGAAGCACCTCAGTTTCAGACACTGAAAGGAAAGAATGTATAAATATATAAACTATGCCAGAAAGTGAACCAAACATTGTTGGTTGTATGACTTCTGGCTGCATAAATGACACCTCAACAAATTAAAAGCAAAATATATCCAGGCAATTACCATACACATTTCATACAAGTAAGTACCTTTTGTTGGGTTGACATTGGCAACACTCACATCTGGTGGCTCACATCTGGAGTGTTCTGTGTTAATAAAGTAAGTAATGACATCCTTAAAGAAAATACAAAAACTAAAAAGGCAAAAACTTGAATCAAACATTTAAAATTAGAAATATGAGTGAGACTACTGACTAGGTGGCATGCAACTGGTCTTCCTACTGGATGGCGGCCTTTGAGGAATAACAAGCCCTTGTCTGTTGCGCTTCTTCCACCGGACAGGCTTTGGGTCAGAGGAATTGTTGTGCTCCTCCTGTGCCCCATTCTATGTAATATAAACGAGACACAGAGAAGAAACACTCAAAATACAGTCCATTAATTAATTTAACATAACTCTAATTAATGGTGCAAAATTAGACATAATAGAACATAAATAATATTTGTATCTATTAATAATACATTACTGGGGGCTTGCTGTAGAAAAATTCTAATAGAGGTATTGCAGTAAACTTTCACTACCTAAAATAGTCAAGTGGCTTGTTGATTTACTATTTCCCTGCAATCTAGCTGTAAAAATGAAACTAACATAATGAATTATAATAAACACAGAAAACACATTTTCTTGAATGGTTATGACATAATGCAAACATTTAAAAACTACCTCCAAATCCCGAAGGAGGTTATTGGCATCCTGAAGCTCTTCCTCCAACCCCAAAGTATCAGGATCTGATTCCAAATAACTCATTTTAGACACAGAGATAGACAGATATAGATAGGTAGATAGATAGGTAGATAAATAGGTAGATAGATAGGTAGATAGATAGGTAGACAAATGTTGGCTCTTAAAAGAGCCGTTGGGTTATGTATGGGAGGTCAAAGGTTGGTTGAGGTGAAGGGACAAGGTAAGTGTACTGGAGCTGCAAAGAAAGGTAAAGACAAGTGATTACAAAGTGTGTTGCATGGTTATAACTTAATAGCAAACTAACCTAAAAATCAGACCTTATAATGGGCCTCACTGATTAAATTGATTCAAAATCTACTAATTCCATTACTGATTTGCGAGTAAGATACGGTAGTATTGGATAGGAAGGTAAAACCTAGTTTGGATCTGCAAATCGAGATGGCCTACTATTGTATATTCCAGGAGATTAGCCCGCTCAGGAGGAGATTAGCCCGCTCAAAGAAGCTAGAAAGGGAAAACTGACAAACTAGCTAGCACTAGCTAATATCCCATTTGTATTGTAAATAAAAATACATAAATGCGAATAATCTTAACATTGACAAACACTACCCAACACTCGTCCCTTTTAATATTAAAGATAAAACATGCACGTTCCTCAAAACACAACTTTGCATGCCAGAATCTGAGCAAGATATTTGTGTTAATTTACCGGGAGAGGGATGAAAACGCACTGAAGAATTACCGCGGTAAAATTCACAGGGCAGCCTCTGGGGGTTGTTCCAATACAAATGCGTTGATCCTTTCTCATGTCCTTGTCCTACCTTTTTTAATACTTCGATAATTAAGTGCATTTCCCCTTAACTATTAATTATATACTTACTACAACTAATCTCTCTCCGGTGCTGTACAGTGCATGAAGCGCAAGATTAAAACCGAAAATTGTATAATTATAATAAGCTAGTAAGACTATTTTCTTCACCTTCCGGTCACGTTCACGTTCATTGTGAGATACAAATTCTTCATATCAACAGTGTACAAGTAGCCTATAAATAAATACAAGGAAACCCTATTTACTAAATAGGCCTACATAAATCATAGATGGTCTAGCCACGGTGACTGAAGATTTTCCGCTACATATCCGAATCTTTTTTCTTTTTTTTTTCAGAATCGATGCAGAATTTCTCAAAACTGGATGGACATAACATTAACCCATCTTATTGGTGAATTATCAAGCATACTTTCGTGTTTTGGGGTTGAACAATATTTAAGGATAAGAAAATTATTCCATATACAACTGAATCCAACCCTTCCTTTATCCAATGGGAATGATGCTCAAAGCGTCCAATATTGCCGCGAATGGGTTTACATTGGAGTCAGTTGAAACCCCAATACGTCTCATACTGACGCGAAAGGGTACCGTGTGCGTCCAGAAAATTATTCCATAACTGCATCCAACCCTTCCTTTATCCAATGGGAATGATGCTCAAAGCGTCCAATATTGCCGCGAATGGGTTTACATTGGAGTCAGTTGAAACCCCAATACGTCTCATACTGACGCGAAAGGGTACCGTGTGCGTCCGCATCCGACGCCTAGGGCCGTGACAAAGCGTCGGTATTTTACGCCTTGGGAATGAGAACGGGTTGGTTGTGGACTATTAGTTTTTTCTTCTGAAGTCCTGCTTCCTTCAACTGTGTATTTAGCGTGCGCATAGGCTACTTATTTTAATGTTGTGAAACGTTAACAGCATATCTAAGATTATTTCATAGGAAAAATAAAGAGTAGTGCAAGTCATGACAAATGTTTCTTCTTTTCTTCCAACCAAAACGATCAACTTCATGGTAATGACATGAATGAGTTATGAATGAGATACGTGGACCAGGATGGTTCTTTCGCTATCGATTTCAAGTCAGCTAACGGCTGACTTGAAGCAGCCAATGGCATTCTCAGCTTCAAGGCAGCCGGTGCTGCATGAAGTCGAACACACCTATTGTAATGTTGTTTCCCATTTGGGGGAGCGTGTCTTTGTATTGGGGGGAGGTGAGCAAGTCATCCTATTTGGGGGGAGTTGACTCGTATTTGGGGGGAGTGTTTTCATTTGGGGGATGCACTCATGTTAGTGTGTGTGATTTGCACTTCAGGGCCACCGTATATACATGATAACGATGCGCAACAGTCCTGACATTCATCTACACACTGCGCTGTCTATGTCTGGTGCTCGCAATTCCCGGCCCCTTATCAAAGTCCTGCCCATTCGCCAAGCTCATTGGATATCTATTCATATGATTGATATAGGCGTGTAGCCAAACTCAACAATGGAAGACCAGGTTTAAAATTAAGGTGAAAGTCTTTTAATCATCAAATGACAAACGGACCAAATAAATACCACACAGCCTATAATATAAGGAGTCAAGTGTGCTGGGTACATGTGTAAAAAACTTTTATTATATTATTCAAAGTCTCTGCTAATCTGTCGATACGATATGGAGTTCCAGCCGGGCTAGCTAGCTAGCTAGTTACCACAGAACGAAGTTCGTAATGTGACTAGACTGAATTTGAAAGTACAAGCACCAACAACTTCGGCAACCTTGCGCCATGCATCGTTTTTTTTTAATTAACATCTCTGTACGAATACAGCTATATATGTATCGTACAGGACTGGGTAAGCAGCCACACAAACGATTAGTTTCTCCTCCACCTTGAAACCTAGAAAGCTAGAAATGTTTACCATGGTTGCTACGTTACGAGAAACAAGAAAACACTCCGATTGGCCATCGCTAGCGAAAATTGCTCCTCATTTGCATAAAGTTTAGAAAATCTCAACTCGGTCGCGTCGCTACCCACAATGCACCACGCAAGCCTGGCTTGCTGCTGCCTGGCAAGCCAATTCCCTGGCCTAAATACCTCCACTGCAAACATTTATCACATTCTCATGTAAACCAGAAGATACTATTTTAAAAGAAATTCCTGGATTAAAATAAAGCATCATGACAGTTTGTATGATTCAAAATGGTAATTTCACACTAGCATTTAATTATCGCGGCAAACAATTACACTGCACTTACTGTAAGTAAAGTACAAAAAAGTCTAAATAACAAAACCTGTAATTATTACTTGTGAACGAATATCATTCACGTCTTACTGTTTCGTTCTTCTGACAACCGAGTCTTCGGATCAATGTTTCGCTCACCTCCCAACCGTGTCTTCGGATCAATGTTTCGTTCTTCTGCCAACAAGTCTTCAGATCAATGATTCGTTCATCTGCCGGTATGAGTCTTTGGATCATTTTTCACTTGACCTGCATAGGCTCAGTACTGCCTAGCTAGAGGAAACAGAAATGATTCGTTCATTTTGAGCAAATCATTAGTATGACTCGGGAGTAACGAGTAGTCTCAGAGAGCGATTCGTTTCTCGTGGCCGAGTAAAAAGTTACAATAACAAAACCTATAATTGTCACTTGTGAACGAATATCATTCACGTCTTACTAAACCTAGTCATGCGAAAGTGATAGAAGTAAACAAATAGCCTACTTTCTGTTTCCTCTTCTGAGCCTATGCAAGTCACGTGAAAAATTATCCAAAGACTCGTACCCGAAGACCCAGTCAAAATGAACGAATCATTTATGTTTCCTCTAGCTAGGCAGTACTGAGCCTATGCAGGTCAAGTGAAAAATGATCCAAAGACTCATACCGGCAGATGAACGAATCATTGATCTGAAGACTTGGTTGGCAGAAGAACGAAACATTGATCCGTTCTCTTCTCAAAGTTTGCTAGCCCCCATCCCTTCCTCCCCTCGACTACAGATCACGTCACACATGATAGTGTATTTTCATTGGCAAGACAAAGTAGTGTTAAGCTAGCGTTGAAATACACTCATATGCTAACCCATAGTAGCAGTACGATGACAACACAGACACACTTGTCAGAGTAAAGATCGTCGCCCAAGCGTCGCCCGAGTGTCGCCGAGTGGTCTTTCGGCCAAAGTAACTTTCCTATATTATTTAGACATGTAAACGTCCATATATGTTAATGAAATTTTACACGTAGATTGTTTGGTATGCCTAAAATAATACTACTTACACTTTGCTGGCGATAGCAAAAGAAAATGCTGGCAAAAAGACCGGAAACTGAGTGTCCAAACCCCGTTCGGGTTTGGACAATAGTAGCTTACAGCGGTCGGGATTGGACACAGTGACGTTAGCTAACAAAAACATCCACAGCTGTTTAGGAAGTCAAACGGCGACAAAACATGTTCGGCACTCCCTTAAATCAAAAGTCTTTCAATAGATGAAACTATCTGACTACTAACCTGAACTTCATTGTCACAGCCTAAACTTGTCAATCTGTTCATGAAAATAATTAATTTAAATCGTTAAATCAAATTCAACCAACGCAATCTCTACCAAGACGAACACTGTAGTAGCCAGTTGCCAGTTCGATTCCCGGCGGTGTCAAATGACGTTGTGTCCTTGGGCAAGGCACTTCACCCTACTTGCCTCGGGGGGAATGTCCCTGTACTTACTGTAAGTCGCTCTGGATAAGAGCGTCTGCTAAATGACTAAATGTAATGTAATGTAGTAGTACAATTTACCGGGGCAGCTTCTCCACACAGGGCTACAGGGCTGGACTGGCCATCTGGCATACCGGGCAAATGCCTGGTGGGCTGACGCACTTTAGGGCCGAATCGCCAATATAATTTATAGGCCTTTTTTGGGGGGGGGTCGGGCTGGCCCATAAAGGACTGACAGCGGCCCATTGGTTAATTTTTTTGGTCGTGCCGGCCCATAAAGAACTGACAGCGTCCCATTGGTTAATTTTCTTTATTGGCACTGGTCTGACACAATCAAATCCAGGAACCCCCTTCCCCTGTTTCATAATATCGCCTCCCACAGGCCCTGAGACACGAGTTGTTGGCTAATGCGTATGCTGGTTTAGCATCTTTAAAGTTAGTTTAGCATCGCTAAAATGAAGAAACGACCACCAAAGCGCAAGGGAGGCGCAGAAAAGTTAAGGGAGAAAAATATTGAAAAAAATCTACAGACGAATGCCACAAAATGTGCAAACATTTCTAACATGTTTTGGGGGGGGGCTTTAGCTGCTTCAACATCAGCACCTGTACCAGGAGGAGAGGTGGCTGGCTCAGAGAGGCCGAAACATACTGACAGGGTCAGGGAAGAAGCCGAAGAGGAGAGTGACCATGACAGGGCCATGGGAGCGAGTGAGGAAAAGATGGAAGAAAGAGTACGACGTGGTAAGGAAGTAGGCAAATTAACAGGGACTCTCAGTAAGGGAAGGAGGCTGTGTGTACACTGCTTCTCTTGTATTGATTCTCTTTTCCAGGGCATAAACTACTCTCAGCTTTATTGTAGCTTTTGGGAAGGGTTGTGGTTATTGTATTTAGCAGACACTTGTCCAAAGCGACAAAATATAAATCTTACAATAGTTAAAATGAACAGTAAACCATTTTTAAAAGTTTCTAAGCCAATATTAAGCAAAATACTAATAATAACAATAATGGCAATACAATATCAAGTATCAATAATAATAAAAAAATACCATAAATATACAAATCATAACTCTAAGAATTAATTATTTAAGTGTAAGATCAACAGGTAAGTGTTGAGACCCTTCTTGAAGGATCCAAAACTATCACATGAACGCAGAACACTAGGCAACTCATATCATAGAATGCACGCATATTTTAAGAGGACTGTCTGCAGGGAGCATGTCTGACCAATCACGGTGGGTGTGGGCTGCCTGGGCCAAAAATGCCAGGGCCGATTTTTTGTCCCAGTCCAGCCCTGCAGGGCTATATCGCATTTTGCGTTGTTACTGACAATGATCGCTACCAGTGAGCTTTTTATGAATGAGCGATTTTCCACTGAATAAATGTCAAGCTTATGTGTTTTTGGGGGCATATTTTTAGTTAGCAGATTGTACTGTTTGAATCGCGATTCCATCTGAGATAGCTACTGCCGGTAACGTCGTTGTTAGAATAATCTTCAAAGGGGGTTCTTTTATTAATGAATGAATGCAATATGAGTAGGCTAAATGCCTGAAAATATCAAGGGAAAAACTTTAAAAGACGTTTAAGTCATAGAGATTAGGTCAATTTTTACACCGGTCTGCCAAATGTATTCGTTTTGATTCAATTATGAGGCTGCTGACCACCATTCCCTCTTGCAGGGGAAATGAGAAGACAACTATTTCATTCTACACTTCACTCTTAGTATTTTGAGTTGTAAATGAGCAGCAAAAAATGTATGCTTTTAAATCTATGTAATCTTTATAAATAATAAGTATGCATTTTTATATAAAATATACAGAAATATCAGTTGTAAAAATGTCATTAAAAAATGGACCCCTCTGCAACCGATGCAAGCAAGCACACCCTACAATTCCCCCCAAAATGGTACCCTCTCTAGTTTTTATTTGTTTTGTTTGAAGCAAAAACACTATTGTTATTCTGCATATTTAATTTTGAGTGTGTTTGCTGAAAGCAAAAACACTATTGTTATTCTGCATACTTATTGTTATTCTGCATACTTATTGTTGGAATGCTGCTTCAGCATTCCAAGTATTGTTCTTTGAATCTTTATTCAACTTCTTCATATTCTTATTGTTGGAATGCTGCTTCAGCATTCCAAGTATTGTTCTTTGAATCTTTATTGTGAGAATGCTGTTCAGCATTCTCACTCTTGTTTTTCAACTTCTTAGTTCTTCCGCCGTTTCTTTGGCCTTTAACTCGTCCTGCATACTTTCACCGATTCCTACAATTTTTGTATCAAAACGTTCAGCTCCTTCAGGAGATGATGGCTATGACTTTTGGTATTTCTCACTTTTATACTTTTTAAGACATTAAGGTTTTTGTGCAAATTATTCTCCCATTAAAAGTAATGGTAAATCCTTTCAAATCATTAAAAAGCTTCCTCCTCTTTCAAACGTAACTACTTCAGCATACTTTCAGCTAGAGACACCATTCAACCTTTAAAATGTTCACAAGACATTCAGCTATTCCCAAATGATTCAGCTTTCTCAAATATTCAGCCAATTTTGAATTATGACAGTTTGAAATACATTAAAATGTTTGCTCCTTCTTGATTTTTTGAATGAGCAGCAAGCAGAGTGGCACACTATGCTGTCTGCTCTTTTTCTGATATTCAACTAAATTGTCAAACAAATTCCTCTAACTTTCATATAGTTTAACTTACAGAAACAAGTTATACCTTAAAATGTAGGAAAAATTGTCCTCTTTCAGCCAATGTAACTACTAAAGAGCTTACATTTACAGATTTTCAGCTATGAGCCTTGAAGCGAGAGCAGCCTTTCAAATTCTCTCACTAACTTCAATGGAGAGGTGGGTAAAATCCGTCAGAGAAAGCAAGAAGGAAGACGATTTCGAAACTGCCGGTAGAGACCTATTTCTGACCGCACAGACATATAAATGACATATCTAGTTTCGGCAGAGTCTTGGGTCTCGGAAAATATCCTTATTTTTTGGATTGGACCTGTAGTTTTGCGTCTAGGTCAACTTGTTTGAGGTGTGGATTCTAGGTAAATGTTCGTTTTTCTCTCTGCCTAGCTCGTTAGCTATCACAGCTGCGCCATCACCGTGGCAACCAAACAAACAAGCACCATGAAAGCAGAATTGGGTACACGTTTTCGAAACTGCCAAGAGTTGTATTTCTGACCGCACAGACATATAAATGATATCTATGGTTTCGGCAGAGTCGCGGGTCTCGGAAAATATCCTTATTTTTGGGATTGGACGTATAGTTTTGCGTCTAGGTTAACTTGTTTGAGGTGTGGATTCTAGCTGTCTGTTATTCTCTCCTATAGTCGAGCTAGCGCGATGGCTCTCCATAACTAAAAACGGTTCGACTTCTTTTCCACAATCGACCAAATTGGCCAAACAAGGTATGTACATTGAGCTTAAAGTGTACATAATCTAGCCAGATCGTTTTTATTTTAGCAAGTTTCAAGTGTTTGCTGCAGCTGGCGTTAATCCTACGAACAAACGCTTCATAACTGGAAAGTTTTACTTTTAATTGACGATATTGAACACATGTTAAGTAACTTGTCGTTACTCAAATATCTTCACCGTTTTCAGTATCTAGCTTACTGTAGGAAATCTCCCAATGCATCCTCTCTAGCTTCGCTTAGGCTAAAGTCAGATGGATGACGATGCATGCATTGTTCACGCCTACGGTGTTAATACAGTCTGTACAAATACCACTTTGACACTTGCAAGAAATGATCCGCTGGTTAGATGTAGCATGATCTTATTTAATACCCACAATACTGTAGTTCATCTTTTTTTGCAGCAGCATTTTAATCTGAGTTCAAGTAGCTTTTGCAGTTGCACAACCAACAAAGTCACGTAATGTGACGTGATTGAATTTAAAAGTTTTTATTTTTATGTAATCTTTGAATTCAGTGTCTGAACAGGACTGGGTGTGCAGGCACACATGATTAGTTTCTCCTCCACCTTGAACCTGAAACCTAGATTCTAGGTTAGAAATGTTGCCAGTCTGTTGCCAATGACCAACGGTTGCTACGTTTTTTCAGCAAGTTCAAGTCATTCCAGTGTTGTCCTTTTACCTTCAAATTCGTTCAACCCAGACTTCAGCAACTGGTTTTCTGCTAAATTTTCACATTATCCTGCAGCTCATCTTTCTGAATTTTTGCCCTTATTGTTTAGCATTTTTCTTCTTATTTTCTTCTGTTTTCTGCCTTCATCTTGCTCCAGGTCCTTTCAAAAATACATTTCACAGCAGTACCTTCCAACTGCCAGTACTTTTACATTTTTCTTCTCTTTTCTGTACTTTTCTGCCTTCATCTTGCTGCAGGTCCTTTCTAACATACATTTCAGGCCTTTTGAAACTCCAGCAAATAATTTTCTGCTAAATTTTCAAATTCTTCAGAATTCTTTCTCTTTTTGCATTTTTCTTCTCTTTTCTGTAGTTTTATACCTTCGTCCAGCTCCAGCCCCTTTCAAAAATACCTTTCAGGCGCTTCAGCTTATAACTTTCTACAAAATGTTCACAATTTTCCGCTTTTTTAGCATGGTCAGCTATCCCCATTCAGGTTTTCAGCATTCTCACTGCTGTTTCGCAGGAACAGCCGTTTCTAGTTGTTGGAATGCTGCTTTAGCATTCCAAGTATTGTTCTTTGAATCTTTATTGTGAGAATGCTGTTCAGCATTCTCACTCTTGTTTTTGATGATTCTTTTTATTAATCGTTGTATGCTCCACGGACAAAACTTGCACCATCATCCTTCTGCAACAAAGTGTCGCCGTGTCTTCCTGTATCGGCCCTACTGGTGTATGTTTCATTCAATCAACACATTGAATCCTACTAAGAAAGCCGAGTAAACGCACTCAATGCACACATCTGCTACTGCTATTACTATCCCAACTATAATGTCAGCTGTTAAGACTATAATATTCTTTTTATGACTAGCTAGCCTAGGCCTACTTCTTCTTCTGTTTAACAGTTCAGCTTTCAGCTTCTCCCGCATTGTATTTCAGCTCTTAGCGTTGTTAGATGATGCAGTTCAGTTTCCACACTGCCTCTTTTGTGTGACTCACACATTTTTAAAATTCATTTCAGCTTGCGGGTATTTTCTAATTTCTGTATTTTCTGCAATTTAAGAAAAATAATTTCATCTTTCAGCATTCCAACGCATTTTCAGCAGTAAATGCCTTTCTAGTTGTTGGAATGCTGCTTCAGCATTCCAAGTATTGTTCTTTGAATCTTTATTCAACTTATTATTATTCTATTTCTTCCGTGGCACCTTTCAGCGCCTTCAAATCTTCAGCTATTAAAACCGTTCAGCTATCAAAAAATTCAGCAGTTTCAGGCCATGGGTGCTATGACTTTTCAGCTTTGTACCTCTTATGCTTGAATTAATATAAATCAATATTCATCATATTTTTAACATGGCTTTCCAATGGAGTTTTCTTTCAAATCCTCTCAAACTTCTTTAAACTTCTTCAACTTCCAAATCCTTCTTCTTCCTCAATCTTTCAGCTAGAGCCACCATTTAAACTTTAAAATGTTGACAAAACCCTAAACTATTTTTGAATAATTCAGCTTTTTGATATCTATTCAACTTTTTTCAATATCACTGAATATGTTTCATGACTTTTTCAAGCCGTTTCTGAGATTTACATGGGTGTGTACGTGAAAGCCTAGAGTGCAGACTGAAACGCTTAGAGTGGAGGGGAGCTTCGGATGTCGTTGAAAAAATATTTGTAGTTTGCCAGCATTGCCACAATTTTCGCTCTTCATGCTTCGTTTTTGGATCAATAGATAGCTAATTTTGTGCTGGTCGTAGACAGTTGTCTGTTGAATCCAACAGACGTACACGTTTGTTCAGAGCCCCACGAAAGCGAGACAAAGTCCAACTCTCGCCCCATAGAGACCAATGCAAATCTGGTGACAAAATCGTCAGAGAAAGCAAAAAGAACAAGATTTTGAAACTGCCGGTAGAGTCGTATTTCGGACCGCACAAAAATATAAAATACATCTCTGGTTTCGGCAGAGTCTTGGGTCTCTGAAAATATCCTTATTTTTTGGATTGGAAGTATAGTTTTGCGTCTAGGTTAACTTGTTTGAGGTGTGGATTCTAGCTAAATTTCTGTTATTCTCTGCCCTCAGCGCGTTAGCATTCATAGCTGCACCATCACCGTGGCAACCACACAAACAAGCGCCACTCAGTCTATTACACAGGTGATTGTTATTAGCTGATTAGTGGAGACACAGGACAAGCTATTCAGTCAACTCGTCTCATTAAAAGACTAAGAGCACCACAACACAACTACTACCACTACTGATACTGCTACATTTTATGCCACTACTACAACTACTAATTCTGCAGATGCTGCTAATATCTCTTTTACTAACTACTTCGCTAATGGAACTGTTTTGTTCTACTACGCCACTGAGTGCGTTTACTTGACCATGAGAAACCCGATTACTAGCAATTGTCGGTTTATGCCATACGATTACTCCATTTACATGTGTAATTAGTTATGCGATTACTCAATAAGCACGTCTACATGATTCTTTTTATTAATCGTTGTATGCTCCACGGACAAAACTTGCACCATCATCCTTCTGCAACAAAGTGTCGCCGTGTCTTCCTGTATCGGCCCTACTGGTGTATGTTTCATTCAATCAACACATTGAATCCTACTAAGAAAGCCGAGTAAACGCACTCAATGCACACATCTGCTACTGCTATTACTATCCCAACTATAATTTCAGCTGTTAAGACTATAATATTATTTTTATGACTAGCTAACCTAGGCCTACTTCTTCTTCTGTGTAACAGTTCAGCTTTCAGCTTCTCTCGCATTGTATTTCAGCTTTTAGCGTTGTTAGATGATGCAGTTCAGTTTCCACACTGCCTCTTTTGTGTGACTCACACAATTTTGAAATTCATTTCAGCTTGCGGGTATGTTCTGATTTCTGTATTTTCTGCAATTTAAGAATAATATTTTCATCTTTCAGCATTCCAACGCATTTTCAGCAGGAAATGCCTTTCTAGTTCTTCTTCTATTTCTTCCGTGGCACCTTTCAGCGCCTTCAAATCTTCAGCTATTAAAACCGTTCAGCTATCAAAAAAATTCAGCAGTTTCAGGCCATGGGTGCTATGACTTTTCAGCTTTGTACCTCTTATGCTTGAATTAATATAAATCAATATTCATCATATTTTTAACATGGGTTTCCAATGGAGTTTTCTTTCAAATCCTCTCAAACTTCTTTAAACTTCTTCAACTTCCAAATCCTTCTTCTTCCTCAATCTTTCAGCTAGAGCCACCATTTAAACTTTAAAATGTTGACAAAACCCTAAACTATTTTTGAATAATTCAGCTTTTTGATATCTATTCAACTTTTTTCAATATCACTGATTATTTTTCATGACTTTTTCAAGCCGTTTCTGAGATTTACATGGGTGTGTACGTGAAAGCCTAGAGTGCAGACTGAAACGCTTAGAGTGGAGGGGAGCTTCAGATGTCGTTGAAAAAATATTTCTAGTTTGCCAGCATTGCCACAATGTTCGCTCTTCGTGCTTCGTTTTTGGATCAATAGATAGCTAATTTTGTGCTGGTCGTAGACAGTTGTCTGTTGAATCCAACAGACGTACACATTTGTTCAGAGCCCCACGAAAGCGAGACAAAGTCCAACTCTCGCCCCATAGAGACCAATGCAAATCTGGTGACAAAATCGTCAGAGAAAGCAAAAAGAACAAGATTTTGAAACTGCCGGTAGAGTCGTATTTCTGACCGCACAGAAATATAAAGGACATCTCTGGTTTCGGCAGAGTCTTGGGTCTCGGAAAATATCCTTATTTTTTGGATTGGACGTATAGTTTTGCGTCTAGGTTAACTTGTTCGAGGTGTGGATTCTAGCTACATTTCTGTTATTCTCTGCCCTCAGCGCGTTAGCAATCATAGCTGCACCATCACCGTGGCAACGACAGACACGCACCACTCAGTCTCTCACACAGGTGATTGGTATTAGCTGATTAGTATGGCAAGCCGTTTTATCATTTAACCAATGAATTCTTGATATCCAAAATTCGAATTTTGGATATCAACAATTGCATTTTGGATATCAACAATTCGAATTTTGGATATCAACAATTGCATTTTGGATATCAACAATTCGCATTTTGGATATCAACAATTGCATTTTGGATATCAACAATTCGAATTTTGGATATCAACAATTGCATTTTGGATATCAACAATTCGAATTTTGGATATCAACAATTCAATTCTGGATATCAACAATTCGAATTCTTGATATCCAGAATTGCATTTTGGATATCAACAATTCGAATTCTTGATATCCAGAATTGAATTCTGGATATCAACAATGTATGCTAATGACTAGCATGTGGGCGGGAGTAGGCAGGCTACGTAAATTCTGTTTGCAAAGGCGTAACATTTTCTACGCTAAGAGCGTTGCCCACTGCGGCCATTGTAGACTTTGCAATCCGTTGGCGTTCGGTTTAGGTCAACATTGATTTTGAAAATGGATTAAGTTGGATGTTTTGAGACCCCAAAAAACGTAATCATTGTCCTAATTTTTATGAATGTATTGTAGCCTACGTGTAGTTATCTGGCCGGGTTCAGAGTAAATTCCACTAAATTGGCAGAACTACGCCATCTACTGTTCAAATGTGTACCTGCTCCGAGTAGCTATAGCGTGGCATTGTAGGGAATTCCTCATAGCAACGGAGGATTTTCTACAAGACGGAGCGTGCCTGCTGTAGTCCGTCTACATTCACACGTTTTTCCAATTGTAAATGCAGAAGTAAAACTGGATGTTAACAACTGACCGGCTCCGAGTGATTTAGAAGACATCTCACATAGGTCACATACGCACGAAAATGTATGAGACTATACCACCCAATACATTGAAGCACTAGGCCTACTGGTATACATTAAGGTTTAAATTATAAAACTACTAAACTTTCCTCTTGGAGCTATTAATAGATGCTAAACTGTCCAACACAATCCAAAACCAACTCATTTTAGATAAGTAGGCCTATGTTGTTCACGTGGGAGGGAAAAGGCAGGCATTGTGTTTTACTATTTCACAAATATGTTGAAATGATGCGGTTCATAACAAAAGATGCAGTCATTAATTCCTAGGGCATTTCCAATGGGTGTTATTAAGCATTCCAATTACATGTCTCCAACTTGGAGACATGTTGCATCACTGTGTCTGTCTCACTGTACATGCATATGGGATTTCCCATGTACTTAAGTTATTCACTAATCAATAGAACTTTCACAAATCAATAGAACTAGTCATTGGATACTTAGTATGTTCTCATGTGAGTTTGTTATTGATAAGAGTAGATTGTGTGTAGTCAGGTTGAATAGATGTTGAGGGTCACGAGAAATGACTGGATAAATGTCCCTTGTGATGACGGGGAGAGCGCCACCTATGATCTCTCTCTGCCCTGAGTGGTCATGGGCTGGGAGCTGTGAAGCTTTCTCTGTGACTGTTGTAACATCATTAATACCTGACTATCAATATCCATGTTGACTTTATTTGACCCTATAAAACACGTTCCCCCGACCTTTGAAGATGGGAAACATGATTGAGACCTAAGCCTGGTGTTGTGCCGTCATTTATTGTCCGAGGTCTGTTTTCTCTCCCAATCTGCAGATCAATAATACTTTAGTCACATAAAAAAACAGAACTGAACTTAGTCTCTGTTAATGAAGACGAACAAGAAACTTCATCAAAGGCGAGTTCTCTGCTGGGGATCATCCTGGACAGCTTGGAAGAGGAGGCTGAGAGTAGCTGATGGCCATTATGGACAACCCATTTCATCCCCACAGTGATGATGCAATGGAGAACCCGCAGCAACAGAATAGACAACCAAAATAATTACAGGCCACAGTACAATCCATTAGCTAGTAAGATAAATGAAGATATGATCAATTTTATGAATACAAAGAAATAAACACGATGGAGATGGTGTATTGCAAACAAACTTTATTAAAAGAAAGCAATTATATAATTCATACAATATAAATGTGACTTTGGATTCATTTAATAGCTGCACATAAAACATTACATTGATACCTGCCCCCTCTAATAACTACTTATCCCTAACACATGACATGTAAAGGTAAAAGCTTGTACACAATATGGGCACATTCCTCTGATCTAACGTTGCTGACATATCAAATATCAATCAAATAGTAGTCGGACAACGAGGTGTTGTCTTCTGCTGGTGAGATCAGATTGGATTACCTTTAAAGTCACATTCATATTTTTGCATGTTCAGAAGACCAGCAGCTCAATAAACATAGGTGAACTGTGTCCTTTCTTCAGACTGAATCCGGGTTGGACACCAGGTAGACAAGTCCACCATGTAGGCTGTGGACAGCGGCTTTGGACAAGGTCAGCTTGGTGTTGTCAGGCCAGGTAGTCATGATCCAAGGACTCTGGTCCACCTACAATTCAATAGGAAACCAGAGAAATAAGAGGGATTTTTTTTTTAGATCAGGGGTATTCAACTTCTATGCGGTCCAGAGTCTGCAATTTTCCTGTTCTACCTCATCACTGTCACTCACCCACCCAGCAGTGTCCCAGGTCAAATGTATGCCCTGTTTAGAGCCTTCAAATGAATAAAAAACTAGCTTCATGTCCAGAGTTAAGTTTTAAGGGACTTAGATTAAAAACAATACCATCAATAGAATTCTGACTGACCCTAGTTCCACATCCCACACATCAAGAGGAGATCTGGGGAAAATAGGACGTTGTGTCACCACAGTAGCCTATACATTTCGCTACCTACCAGATGTAGTCCAGGTCTCCAAACCTGTTCTTGGAGAACTGCCTGACTAGCTAGCATAGCTAGCTACAGTACAGTAGCATTAACGTGTGCTTGATCGACTGTAGTGCTAGTTATCGATCAAAACAAAACAAAATATAAAAGCCAAAACTAGTACAGTACCTCTTTTGTTGGGTGGTCCACTTAGGTTTCTTATGAGATTATGATACTTTTTCATTATAAACACTTGTACAGACATCTACCAACCCGTCTGCTACGAGGAGAATAAACCCAACAGAATCCCAACTCTTGCGTAGTGGACGCAACGTTTTTTTTTAACTCCCCCCACTCCCCTAC
The DNA here is from genome assembly GCA_023658055.1 of Thaleichthys pacificus. Lineage (NCBI taxonomy): Eukaryota > Metazoa > Chordata > Actinopteri > Osmeriformes > Osmeridae > Thaleichthys > Thaleichthys pacificus. The sequence continues at coordinate 13,311,901 of CM042862.1, forward strand.
CCATTGGTTTACAGCTTTAATTATGCAAATATATCTTAACTTGATATCCAGAATTGCATTTTGGATATCAAGAATTCGAATTGTTGATATCTAGAATTGCATTTTGGATATCAAGAATTCGAATTTTGGATATCAAGAATTGCATTTTGGATATCAAGAATTCGCATTTTGGATATCCAGAATTGAATTCTGGATATCAACAATTCGAATTTTGGATATCAAGAATTGCATTTTGGATATCAACAATTCGAATTTTGGATATCAAGAATTGCATTTTGGATATCAAGAATTCGAATTTTGGATATCAAGAATTGCATTTTGGATATCAACAATTCGAATTCTTGATATCAGTAATGAATTGTTGATATCCAAAAAAATTTTGGATATCAAGAATTCGAATTTTGGATATCCAGAATTGTATTTTTGATATCAAAAATGCGAATTGTTGATATCCAAAATGCAATTCTTGATATCCAAAATTCGAATTCTTGATATCAACAATTCAATTCTGGATATCAACAATTCGAATTCTTGATATCCAAAATGCAATTCTTGATATCCAAAATTCGAATTTTTGATATCCAAAATGCAATTCTGGATATCAACAATTCGAATTTTTGATATCAAAAATACAATTCTAAGCTTTTTTACTAAGTATGCCAGGCCGTTTTATCATTTAACCAATGAATTGTTGATATCAAGAATTCGAATTGTTGATATCCAGAATTGAATTCTGGATATCCAAAATTCGAATTGTTGATATCCAAAATGCAATTGTTGATATCCAAAATGCGAATTGTTGATATCCAAAATGCAATTGTTGATATCCAAAATTCGAATTGTTGATATCCAAAATGCAATTGTTGATATCCAAAATTCGAATTGTTGATATCCAAAATGCAATTGTTGATATCAACAATTCGAATTTTGGATATCAACAATTCATTGGTTAAATGATAAAACGGCTTGCCATAGATTAGTGGAGTCACAAGACAGAGTTTGATAGTATTTCAACCTAATACAATTTACAAGAGGTGAGTCTGCAGGTGCTGCTAATATCTCTTTTACTACTATTGCTAATGGAACTGTTTTATTCTACTACGCCACTGAGTGCGTTTACTTGACCATGAGAAACCCGATTACTAGCAATTGTCGGTTTATGCCATACGACTCCGTTTACATGTGTAATTGTTGGAATGCTGCTTCAGCATTCCAAGTATTGTTCTTTGAATCTTTATTCAAGCTTCTTCTTCTATTTCTTCCGCGACACCTTTATGGCCGATACCTTGTTCGTGAAAATCTTGATATTGATTTTGGGACAGTGACATGGCTGGTTAGCTAGCAAATCTTCTTGTCAAACATACTGTAAAATTATATTTACTGTTTGTCAACCGTACACAATGTTATTGCCTTTTAATCTTGCTAGCAATAACGTTAGCTTTCGGGCTAATAGCTCAACCAAGGGAAAGCCGGTGTTGGTTCTATGAGCTGAGCGGACTAGAAATATCAGAGTTGGCTAACGTTAAAAAACGTTAGATTTTCTTTTGCAAAACGCATGAAAACATGAATTTATGTTTGGAAAAAAAATCGTTGGCAAGTGACCATGGTATAAGCGGGATAATGCCCTTCGAGGTGTCCAATATCACCTGATAATGGCCTCCGCGGAAGCAACCGGTTCACGCCTCCGCATCGGCCATTATCAGGTGATATTGGACACCTCGTCGGGCATTATCCCTTACATGATGCACCCCCCGTGACTCACTCTCAACCAACCAATGAGAACGCTGGATTTCATCTACCCGAATACATTTACATCATCACTCCAGCAGCCTTTGTGTATTTTGAAGATGTGATTGTATAAAAATGGCTTTTCAAATAAACAAATGCAATGGTTGAGTTTTACTTTAAATATTATAAATATTTAATGGTAGAAAGAACAATTCATAGAAATATAAACAATTAAGTACAAAGAGGAATAACAATACAATATTAAACAGACTAAATAACTAAGACATTATGAACAGAACCTTCTGGAACATTAAACAGTGAAATATTTATTAACTGATCCTTATGGCCGAAACTAGGTTTCCACTCATTGTAATGTGAGCTTGTAGTGGAGGGTCTACAAGGTGGTCCTCCACTGTCTTCCATAGATCTTCCTGAATAAGGACCATGCGGCCGTTGTCGAGAAGCATATAGTTTGTGTTATCTTCGGGTCACATGACCCACAGGTTCATAACGAACCATCGTTCTGTTTACCCAATTTGACCCAATACAAAAACAAATACAAAAAGTTTTCTTTTAACCTTTGCAATGTGGGGGGTCTGAGACAGCCCAACGGTTAAAAGAAAATGCTTCACTTTGTTTTTGTATGCTGGAAAGTTGTCGCAATACAACGGTGGGTCACAATGACTGATGGGTCAGAATGACCCGAAGATAACACAAGGGATATTCAGGGTGCCTGGCTCGCCCGCTACATCCATCACCCCGAGCACTCCCACCGTGTCATCTAAGTGGAGCTCCTGTCGAGAGAAACACATACAGGTTTATTCTTCTGTCACCAATGACCTAAACATCGATCGTACTCCTTGCCCTTTTTAATTAATCCAAATAGGCATTGCTTATTAATTTCAATAAACTTGCTCCATTGACCATATTTGTTTTTTATTGCCACTTAAAAACTGTTTATATAGAATACATTTACAACATCACTCCAGCAGACTTTGTGTACTTTCAAGATGTGATTAAATAAAACTTGTCTAAAAATGACTTTTTGGATAATATAAAGTATGTATAATAGATACAACAGCAACAACCAAGTAGGCCTACCTCGACCGTTGAAAATTTTGTGGATTGTAGTTGGAATCCATAGTTGGAGGCTTTCAGATGGGACACTTTAATATGTGTCCAAATCTGAAGCTTCACTATAACTGCCGCTTCTCTCCAGAGGCACAACGGCACCCGGGTTTCCCCCTGTGAAGTAAAATTGGATTTCAATTCTGTTTGTCTGTCTGTCTATGTCTCTCTCTGTGTCTCTCTCTCTCCATATTGCTTACCTGCTGCAGTGTAATGTTGCGCAGTGGAAAGACCTCCCTTTCCTTGGATATCTTTTTCATTGTGGACAGCTGGACAAGATGGATTTGTGGGTTAATTCACATTTCATTCAATTTTTCACACATTCTTACATTTTTTCCCTTTTTTACACCGCTATAATGTAAACTTCACTTACTTCGATCGCTTCCCCCTCCACGGTCAGAAATCCCTTGGCGTCCCTGCAGGTGCTGAGGGGGGTCAGGGCAGAGAGGGGACGGATGAGGGCCTCCGCCTGCTGTTTTAGTTCTTCTGTCAAAGTTATTGGAGCACTTCTGAAGAACATTGGCTGTGTCTACTACCGCGCACTTTACTAAGTACACTGCAATACAGTGTACTCAGTGTACTTAGTGCACTTACATCTGTAGTGCACTCCATCGCTGAGTAGTGCTGTCTCAAATGGAACACTTAAGTTAACCACTTGGCGGGAAGTGACGGACGCAAATCTGCTTGCGGCACCCACGAATCTAAGGCGGAAGTGACGGACTCAAATCTGCTCGCGAGTCATTTCGTCCGCCATTATTTTAGAAATGAAATGAAAAGCTGCCGAAAGGGCTCCTCCTCTTCCGCTACGTAGCCAATATGGCGCCCGTTTAGGGCGAGTAGTGTCCATCGTTGTACACTGCATTCTTTGACCATTTGCAGTGCGCCATCCGGGTACTTTCAGTGCCCTGAATTCTGCTGGTTTTGTGAGTGTAAGCGCCCTAAGCACTGAAAGTCAGTGCTCGAAGTGCACAAGTACGCGGTAGTAGACACAGCAATAGTGTCCTTATTGACGACAAGCATGTACGGAGGAGAGTGCCCTCTCAGGGAATGACCCTTTATTACATAATTCCCACCCTCTTTAAATTTTGCCCCGAACTCTTCATACAAAGCCATTTTTGCCACAGACGACCCATCTGAAACTGCGGCCAGAATATTTTTTTCCGTTGTTACTAGTCTTGCACCAGTGGAATTCAAGTCCCAGGCCATCACCTTGCTCTGCTCCACCACCCCCACAACACACAAGTGGATCGGTGGGGGGCGGAAATAAGGGGTGGGGGGCTTCATCCACAGCAGGGCATGTAAGGCCATTCTGAAATAATATAATAAACACAAAGTTAAAGGATAAATTTAAGAATAAACCAGCTTAAAAAAAAGATCTTACGTTTCTTTTCTTTAGCATAATAGTGTTATAAACTATATAATTTCCTATTAAGAGTGCTTTCAATTGACCTAAAACAGGAGAACGATTACCGCTATTTGGAAAAAAATATTGCTGAGCAAGATATACAACTTAGCAATATTTTAAAAAAAATTGCAATTTCATGGTTTTTGTCATTAAAATATATATGGACTACATTTTTTTCAGGTATTCTTAATAGTATTCAAATTATTATCACGAGAGGAAAAACTCTCTTAATAGTATTCAAATTATCACATTTGAGTGGAAAAACCCTTACATTTCTCTTATCTCCTCGGAAGTTCAATGACAGAAAGAAATTGCTATGTCAGAGACAGTAAGAGGCTCACTAAAGCCTTTTGATCTCACCGCTTCGGACATAGCAACCAGTGAGTGAAGGCTCGTCATTGGTGCAGGGTGAGATAAAAGCGCTCCGTGAGGCGCAGATCCTCTCCACAGTACAATGGCTGATAACAATAGTATTTGTTCAACCTGATACAATTTACAAGAGGTGACTCTTGTAAATTGTTTTCTTCCCACTTTACTTAAGCTATGTGTTCTTGTCTGTTTTGACTGCTCTTACATTAACACAAAAAATGTTACTCATCACCCCATTTTATATAGCATCTTTTTAATTAGAACTGTAAACAATGCCTGGTTTTTACACTTTTCAGTTCACCGGTTTATATTAAGTACCTAGATGATGACAGGAGTGCTCTTTAAAGGGGTGATTGACTGTTTTTTGGGGGTATTTCACACTGTTCCTTAACCCTTGTGTTATCTTCGGGTCATTCTGACCCATCAGTCGTTGTGACCCACCGTCGTATTGCGACAACTTTACCGCATACAAAAACAAAGTAAAGCATTTTCTTTTAAAGGCCATATGGCAGGTTGATTTTTCCAATGAATTTGCGCAATTTACATGTTGGTTATAAACATTTAAACTGTTATCTATTGTATTTGATGTTGTTGGGTGTCACAAAACGTAATATAATACGAAAAAGTAGGTACTTTTTTGCAATGATTCTCCTTTCCCCCACAATGCATTGCATGACGTCACGTTGGGGAGACGATGGACCAAAGCCCGCCTTTAGACCATTGAGATCAACGAGAGAGATTAACGAGAGAGTGTTCAGCAGTAGATAGTTTATAGATAAATACATAGATAAAATATATAATTAGCATAGATATAAAGATCAAGAGATAGATATATAGATAGCATAGATATATATATATATATATATAGAGAGAAACAGATAATAGATAGACAGACAGCCAGATAGCATAGCTAGCTAGCACTAGATAAATAAATAGCTACTAGTACTAGCCTACATATATAGATATAGAGATGAAGCTAGATACAAATATTTATAGGTAGGAAAAATGGTAAACTACTGTGTTTGTGGGGGGTGTACAAACTCCACCCTAACTGGACACAGGGTCCATGGCTTCCCGATGAACCACAAGGCAACCCTCAGACAGTGGGTACAATTTGTCCGTGTTAGGCGGGAAGATTTTTCAATGGCCTCTGCCACAAAGAACTCCAAGATCTGCAGCGCGCATTTCAGGGAGGAGGATTACAACCCAGGGGACATCAGGATGGTTTCTCTTGGGTTGAAGAGGCTGCGCCAGGCACGGCTTCCGACCGCCGTGCCGTCTGTGCACACGCACCTCTCTGCCTGCCCTGGCACGAGACCGAGAAGCACTGAAAAGCTCGGTGCCGCCCGCCGCAAGCGAGAGCTGGCAACGGTAAGCCTCAGGCTAATGTTTACAAGCTGCACGTTAGCTAGCCCCATAACATGAACCCCTCAACTACAGTCATGATCAATGTGACATTAGAAAAGCACATTTCGTGACTCATGAATATGAACCAAAACAAAATTGTCCAAAAGCTTGTCATATCTAGCTGGATAGCGCGCCATGACTAGTGTTTGGATCACTAGTGATCATCAAGCGGCTTTCATAACTGTGTGTGTGTTTGATTTAGTTGATTGATTTAGTTTCCCCTTTCCTGATAGAACGTGACTAATACGGTTCTCTTTCATATGTATGTACCTGTGACCGTGTCGCTGACCTTTTTTTATTTCTTTGCGCAAGATGTTGACAGATGCCTCACCGCAGGAGACCGCGGATAGTGTCGGTGCTGCGGTAGATGACCCCTTGCCCTCCTCCACTTGTGACACTGGGACACTGTAATTTGAAGCCCCTTGGAAGGTCTCACGGTAAATCTTGGGTATTTTTGGGATGATTCTATGTTTGAGTTGTTGATATGCTGTCTAAAACATACTTTGCCAAATTCTCTGCATGCAGGACATTTCCATATACATTGATGAAATACAATACACCAAAACATAACCGCTTAGATTCGCCATGATTGTCATATGTTTGGGTATGTTTACTGCCTCTGCCACAGCTGTGCAGGTGAACCTAAAGCCCCAGATGGTCAGCGTGGGGACACAGACAACTTTCAGGATGCAAACTTCCACCCCCCTCACTAGTCCTGAACAGACGGATGAAGAAGATGACCCCTCTGTCTTCAGTGATGCATCATGGGTGCCAGAAGACCAGATGTCTGAAGAAGATTTGTGTGAGGAGGAGCTATCTCAAACTTGTGAACAAAAGTGAGATCATTTAAAACCAACATAGACCAACTTTGAATTTGAATTTTTATGTATCTGTAGTAGTTTGAATGACCCCCCCCCCCCTCTTTTTGCTTGTAGTGGCATTGATAAATTAATTGTGTGCAAAGAGGAACTCATGGCCCTGTTTGCCATCTGTCCGGCCTGTTGTGAGAAGTCTGAGAGTAGAATCGTGCAGCAGGCAGGAACATTCATTAAAATAGAGCAGGTAGGGTTTTGTTTACACAGCAGGCCATATCTGATTAGAATATCAGAATATCTTATTAAAATCGGATAGCCCTGACTGTCTGCCCACATTGTTTATTGCAAGTGATCAGTGCATCCTCCAATCCACATTAGTTGCTGTAACAGTCTAATATCTTTTTTTAAATAATGGCTAGCTTGGTTGGTGCTGATGTTGCTTCTTTTTGAAATTCCTCTGGCCAGTTAATTTACATGTACCATGCTTGCTTTAGTCTGTGGGTTTATGATGCCATCATATTGGAGTGTTATACACTACTGGTCAATAGTTTGAATTTTCTTGTGTTATTCTATATTGAATCCTGATGTACTGTTGATTACTCTCTTTTTTTACATATCTAGGTCTGTGCATCATGTGGCTACCAGCGTTTCTGGCAAAACCAGCCGATCCTACACAGGAATATGCCAGCCTGCAACCTCCTTCTAAGTGGGGCCATTCATTTCAGTGGATGTTTGGCTTCCCAGACATTGCGAATGATGAGCCTGTTTGGCCTTCAGTGCATCAGCGTTAGCACTTACTTTCGGCATCAGCGCCGCTACACCATCCCTGTCATCATTCAGGCCTGGCAGAACGATCAGGCCAAGAATCTGAGTGACCTCAGGGCAATGGATGGAGGCCTAGTTGTTGCTGGTGACTGCAGGTAAAGCAGAATTTGTTTATTCTATGGTATTACTTCATTTTACACACAACCTGGGTAATTCAAATTTGTAATTATCCCCAGGTCAGATTCTCCCGGGCACTGTGCAAAGTACGGCTCGTACTCTTTGATAGAGGACAGAATTAACAGTGAACTAAAAAGTGGTGGATGTTCAGCTTGTTCAGGTAAGCCTGATGTTATTATACATTAACTCTGTGCAATTTGGTAAATGGACTGCATCTTATGTAGCACTTTTCCACTAGTACAACCATGCATAGGGCTTTATTATGTATTTCCTAACTAGTGTACAGTGTATTATAATGCTTGGACCAGCAACCCTCCGGTTCCTTCACACCTCCTTCAACACCACCAGCATTCTACACTTACACTGTTATGTCATGTTGCAGAGCTCAGAGGTCCCCAACAGCTTTTGGTGTGAGCTTGAAGGGCTCAAGCGCAGCATCGGCTTTCTGAGGAGGCAGGACCTTCATTTGTCAACCCTCATCACAGACAGACATCGCCAGGTAAATACAATAAAGATGTAGATTTTTTAATTGCACTGAGGCTGGACCTGTGTGCTTTTGCGATGCACTGAGGGCCAGACAGTGCAAGCATCCACAAAGTTTGCCTTTTACTCTTTAGGTTACCAAATGGGTGAGAGAAGAGCTGTGCCCTGAGGGAACAAGGCATTACTTTGATGTCTGGCACATTGGGAAAAGTATGTATCCATTGTTGGAATCTTGAAGCAGTTTTTGTTATGCATTTCAATTAATACCATTTGTTCTAAACCAGGTCTGGGGAAGGCCTTGGATACAGCCTCTAAAGACAGACAGTGTGACCAACTACAGTTGTGGAGGCCAGCCATAGTCAACCACCTTTATTGGACTGCAGCCTCAACCCCAGATGGCAACCCAGCTGTGATGGAGGCCAAATGGAGAAGCTTGACTAATCACATTCAGGACATCCACGACCATGACACCCCTGCCTTCTCCAGTTGTGCTCATCCCCCTCTGGAGGGGGATCAATGTGATAATGGGTGGCTGGAACCAGGTACAGTACACAGTATGTGGCATTGTGCATGCTCTTTAATTCCTATGCAGGATAATCTCATGTGTGTTTCCATTGAAAAAAATATATATCTATATGTCTATTTGTCTGTCTGCCTACCTATCTATCTTGGTCTTTGCAGGCTCAATGGGAGCAGTAAAACTGGAAAGCATCATCACAAAGACTTCCTTACTGAAGGATGTTAGACAGCTGTCTCCACAGCACCAGACTTTCTCCCTTGAAGCCTTCCACTCCCTCATCCTGCACTTCGCGCCCAAGCACACTGGGTTTTCATACCTTAGGCATGTATAGCAGGTCAGTGCTGTGCAATGGAATAACAATGCCGTATTTCAGCATACATACACCGGATTTTTGCTTCAAAAGTGTTCTAAAATGTGTTATTCTGTAGGCTTCTCTTAGCAGCACTACATTACAACTTCAATGCAAACCGAGAGACAGCACGAAGAAGCGATGGTACAGAGCAATATTGCGTGCGATATCCACGTTTCAGAAAAGGTGCCTTTGTAGTGCGTCCCATCAAACAGAAGGCCTCATACAGTAAGCAGTGTCATGCAGTTCTATCATATTTTGACATGGCGCACGAGACATCTGTGATCAGTGATCTTTATACAGTATTTTATCATTATTATGTCTGCAGGTTATGCTAGATCCTTAATGGAGGCCCTTCGGGAGAGCTACATGAATTCACCCAAGACTCTTCAAGAAGTTAGCGCTAACTTGTCAGCCTGTGCACCCGCCCCCATCGCCAAATCATTCCAACAAATTCCCAAGGAGGAGGCCGTCAGCCTCTATCTAGCCCAGCAGTCACCCTACAGCAAATCCAAATAGATTTTTGGGTCACTAAGGTCTGCGCTATGTGCTTTTGATATATCTCTCCATATCTATGTATGCATGCATGTATTTGTGTCTTGTGTCTTGAACCTGAAAATACTTACTTTTATTCATGTTGTACATGCCAATACATGTTACATTTGTTTTGAGTACTTATATCGTCATGAAATTTCAGGTTGCTTTGCGTTATCTTGTCCTAAGAATTTCAGTGCACAGTCTAACCCTGTGTTGGCCTGTGTACCTGACAATAAAAGTTTTGAACTTGAACAATATGGTTTTTATTCATTTTCATCCAAACAAGGCCATTGAAAGCCATGATAGGTCTCGTCACCACTCTGAAATTGTTGCCTGATGGCTGAAACCAGACAGGAGGGTAGAGGCTTCCTTATATGCCTGCCAAGAACTCCATACGCCCAGTGTATAGCCTGCCTGTACGCAGTGTACCTGTATTGCCTAGGGATAAGTATGTTGGATGTAGCATGTTTATTGTCTATGCAACACATCTCTAGTCGCCTATAACTGGTTCATAGGACTCAAGTGTAAAAAGAATGGTAAAGTAAACAATTAACATACTCGTGCGTGCTGGCTTGAAGGGGACCATGATCCTGCCTGAAATGTGTGTATGCTATCTTCAGCACAAACGGATTCAGGCAGCATGCCTCAAATCCTGGATGCTGAGTGAGGCACGTCACATCTGCTGGTTGCGTGGTTAGCCCCTCGACCAGCGACCAAAACGCACTCACTTCCCTACAGCACAAGCTCTCCACCACAGTTTCCATGGGACGGCACCACCCACACAAGCACCTGCCAAACACAGCGACAAAGATGCGGCGGCGGCTACATTAGAAACATTTTCACCGGAGGAAGAGGTAAACGCTTAGAAGTAAACACTGAACTACAATCAAAACGTGGAATATCTAATCGGAAATGTGTTTACAACGTCGGGGAAAATATTTAATTAGGGATTGACTTGGGGGGGAGAATTTCACAGGTGGGACTAGTAAATTACGCCATCGCTAGCATGATGCCTTCTAGATCTAGATAAGAGCTACTTATCTGAACTATAACTGTCACTACTATAGATATAAAGAAAACGTTGACTTTAACTCGGTGCTATTCACTGACAGTAAAAAAAAAAAGTGTTGTTATTGTATGCACTGCTCTCCGTAGACAAGCTCCAGCGCTCCTTGCTGCGTTGCTAACTCACCAGGACACTTCACCAACTCTCCACTCATTCTCCTCGGACCATCCATTTAATTGGCTTTGACGGCCATCATGTCTAGGCAATTCCTCATTTGCCCTCTCTCGTCTATTTGGTTCGAAGTTATACGGCTGCGGGCCATCGTACATATTAGTGGTTCTTGCCACCTCTTCCTCATCCCAGTCAGTTGCCATAGTTCTAGTACTAGACTGAGGCTACTCTCCTCCACGACTCCCCAACGTGACGTCATCGCCGAATTGCGCTAATATGCTAATGCTAACAAAAAAAACTTCAAAAATTGGTCTTAAACACCATTTTGAGATTTCTTGAATAATATACATATCTTGAGTGCTTTATGTACCCATTAATCGACAGTGGTGGTTAACCTGCCATATGGGCTTTAACCGTTGGACTGTCTCAGACCCCCCACATTGCGAAGGTTAAAATACAATTATTTTTATTTGTTTTTGTATTGGGTAAAATTGGGTAAACACTACGATGGTTCGTTATGAACCTTTGGGTCATGTGACCCGAAGGCAGCACAAGGGTTAAGGTCTCCGAATAGGGTATGTAACATTGGTTGGGTTGAAAATGGCCCGGGTGCTATTCTATGCCCCCTGATAGATCCTCTGAAATTTTCCCGGGGAAAAAACACTAGCTTTTCTCCTTTTATGGTATGCTCATTAATATTTAGATGAGCTGCGCGCTGATTGGTTGGTTTTCAACGAGTGAAGCTGGGGAGCAAAAACGCAACACGGCCAACAGCACTCACTGAAACACCGAAGGTGCAGACTTGAAATAAAAACGCGCAAATAAATCTATTGTGTCTACACAACACTGTTTTCAACAGATTGACTAGATATCATTTGAAATGATAACGTTAGTTGTTTCCACTTCTGTTGTCGAAGCAAACTGGATTGACTTAGGTGGGTAGAACGTTACAGCTTAGCAACCAAACTATATCGTGATTCAACTCAGCTTCAGTTAGCTTGCTCTAGACATCTTGCTGAAAAATAACCTGACAAAGATCTGGACAAACATGCATCGTGAATTGTAGATTTACATAACAACACGGGTTATTTATTTGAATGAAACAGTCAGGAACATGAAACAACGTTAGCCCCATTGCCAATAAACTAGGCTAAATCATTCTACCTATGCTCTTGCGTTAGCAAGCTAAACTAGTTTACAAGCCTAGGTGTTTTCGCTATCTAGCTGTTCTTGCATTCCTTGCAAATCAGCATTAATAAAAAGCAGATGAGCTAGAGTCTAGCTATCATTGGCTAGACGGGCATGGCTGATGTTTGTCTATACCATAGCAGAAGATCCCTGTGCAGTTCGACCCTCGACACATTTGCGCAAACCATTTCACCGAGGACGGTTTTTAAAACCTGGGACAATGTAGCTAAAAGCAGGATTTGCTATGAAGCTGTTGCTGAAAAGAGTTGCGTTCCGACCTTACGTTCATCACAACCGCAAGCCGAGTATGATTTTGTCTGTAACAGTTATTAGCAATGCTAACGTATCCTGTATCTAGCACCTGCCTTTCTCCAGTTCTTTCAAATAGATAATCTAGACAGGCGTTAGCAATAGGCCAGACTGCTATTTGTTTTATGGCAATTTTTTCGGAAGGTTCCCTTCTAATGCCGACTACAGCTAGTCTAGCTAGAGTAATTTGCTAAGTAAAGTATGTTGATGTGTTTAGAAACGTATTTAGCATTCTACCTATGCTAGATACCAGAGCCGGACAGTAACGGAGTACATTTACTTGAGTACAGTACTTAAGTACAATTTTGAGGGATCTGTACTTTACTCGAGTATCATTCTTGGGGAGTACTCACGACTTTACTCAAGTACATTTGAGAGGCAAATATTGTACTCTTTACTCCGCTACATTTCTATCCATAACCGTGAGTAGCCGTTACTTCAAATATATATATATTTTTTAAATCCTCAATTTGTCGTTTCCCTCTCAAACGTGATTGGATTGTGCAGGCACCACTGATTGGGACAGCCAATCAGCAATCACCTTCAGTTTTCCGCCAAAGTCAACTGTCAGATTAGATGAGAGACGTTAACCATGGACGAAACAATGGAAGAAGACGAAGCAGGTCCATCCCGGGAATGTGTTAACCCGTGGCCCCACCTCGCCAGCCTATTTAAATTTTCCGAACAAGTGAATGATAGTTTTCGTTTCAAGTGTTTGCTCTGTTTACCAAAACAGAACTTCATCACCGCCTACAAAAATTCATCCTCCAACTTGCGGAAGCATGTCAAGGTACGTACATTCAACTTCCTTACATTTCTAAGCTAGATTCTAGCTACAGGAAAGTGCACTAAATGATTGTAAAAAGCTGCATTATCACATCTAGCCATTCTCGGTTACGTTTTTGTAGTCGAAGCCACATGCACCCGCCAATTTGCCACCTGTAGCTAGCCATTCAGATAGCTAACTTTAGCCTGACAATAGTTAGCATAAGCCGAGGCAAGCTAATCGTGTAACACAGATAATCAACTGAAGTCCTTTCAGCTTCATGTTTTGACATGCCCCTGACAAATAGAAAGAACATACAGTGTATCTTTTCTAGTCTAAGATCGAGTATGAAACGTCTTTTTTACCATACAAAAGTAAAAGCCTAATTAGTTCAGTCGTAGACTATGCTAGTTGCAAGCAGGGCATTTCAGCTCTCTTGTTTCACCGGAGTGAATAACTAGAGCTAGCCCTACAGTTTAGTCTAAGGGGCTATTTGGCTTTAAAAAAAGTAACAGTTCAGCTGGCCTAGACAGGATTACAATAGTGTTTGAATACATGAGAGATATGCTACCCAAAGTCTTGTATTTGCCTGACCTAATATTGCAGGACTTGTTAGAAAGACAGAAGCACCTAAATACTTTGCTCTACCGGAATCTACAGCGAGCTAGCAAGACCGCGCACACGAAACAGACGTGCTCCAAACCGCGTTAGCATTTGTGTAGCGCGCGCGAGAGGGAGAGGGACCTAGAGACTGTGCGTGTGTGAGGCAGTGTGCGTGTGTGCCTCAGTAGCATCCTGATTATATGGATATTTGCCGCGGGGCGAGGGCTTCAATTACCTCTCTCTTTTTTGACTATACATGTGTTTGCATCCCTGTTTGCTGGTCCCCATAAATTAAAGTTAGTTGCACCAGTAAAACCAATTAAAAAGTTAGACTGGAGCCATTGGAAAATTATGAACAACCAGCACTTCATAATTAATAATACTGCTATGTAGACTACATGATGGGTATCTTTTCTAATATTTATTAGTTTTTTATAGTGTAAACTGAAATATTATACTGTGTTTTACAGAGAAGGCATGAGACACATCTGGAGGAATACTGTCAACTGACTTCAACAGCCTGCAAGAGGTCATCAGAAGGTGGAACAGGCTTCAAGGCGAAGCAACTGAAGCTGTTGGAGACCAAGCAGGTGTCTCAGAAGACGGTTGATCGGGCTATCCTCCGCTTCATCGTTCAAGGTCTCCAGCCCTTCTCCCTGGTTGAGAAACCATCCTTTCAAGACCTTATTGTAGAATTGCAACCGAGAAGTGCTGTCATGTCCCGCACAACTGTGCGGCGTAATATTGATTCAGCTACATCTAAAATGAAAGAAAGTCTCAAGAAAGAAATGAAAAAGGTACCATACATTGCCACCACTACTGATTGTTGGACGGCCAGGAGAAGGAGCTTTATAGGTGTAACAGCCCACTGGCTCGATCCTTGCAGTTTTGAACGCCGTTCAGCTGCCCTTGCTTGCCGTCAACTGAGTTTTTTATTTTTCAGTGAGCAGTACTTGAGAGGTATGTTGAATGCAGTACTGTGCTGTATATCTTTGATATGTTGACACTGTAGCATGAGTAGTCATTGAGTCATGAGTTGCTGTGTTTGAAATGAGTGTCTTTCCCATGTGGTGAGCCAATTATTGTGTCCGATGAGATATAGTGCGAGTAGACACCACGCATTATCCTTAGTCACAACATGTGAAGCCTTGTGTTACGCACTTGTTAGGCAAGTGAGATGTTAAATAAAGCAACATGGTAAAAAGATGAAAACGACTTGATTTTACTTTCAATTCCTTTTACATTCTCCAAGGTATTAACATAAACATTTTTCATAACTCCATGTAGGACATTTCTATACATAAATGTACTGTAAGAACCGTGGCAGTAGTAATGCAATATTTAGAAAATTTACTCTTGTACTCATGATACTCAAGTACTTTTAAAAACAAGTACTTTAGTACTTTTACTTAAGTAGACATCTGACTGTAGTACTTCTACTTGTACTTGAGTAAAATTTAGCAAGGGGTATCTGTACTTTTACTCAAGTAAGGAATCTGTGTACTCTGTCCGCCTCTGCTAGATACAGGAGACGTTAGCATTGCTAATAATTGTTAGCGACAAAATTATACTGTAGCCTACAGCTTGCGGTTGCGATGAGCGTACAGTCGGAACAGCACATCTTTTCAGGTTCAGCTTCTTAGCAAATCCTGCTTGAAATTGTCCAAGGTTGTCAAAACTGTCTTGGGTGAAATGTTCAGAGCAAATGAATAAATGAGGGTGAACTTCGCCGGGATCTTCTCATAGACAAACAGCAGCCATGCCTGTCGAATGTTTGGCTCCTTGGGAAGACTATGAGTGTTAGCCTTCCCTGTACAGCCTGGAACACAGCATTTACGACCGTGGTCCATTTTCAATATCCTTGTTATACTTCAAAACGTTATTCTTTGTAATTGCTTAGAAGTAGCCTACACAGAGCAGTGCGCAGCTAAACTAGCATCGGAGATCTACGCTACCTCGGACTGGGCAAGAACACCAGTGAGTGGGCTGGTCTGGATGTAAATATTGGGGCGTGACACAGATACAGACCAGAGCCAAAAAAGGCGGTCCCCGGACTGACGTCAGTCCGGTGGCTTTGTTGAAAAGCTAGCGTTTTACAGCCAAATTTTTTCATTTTGAGATTTGCATAGGAAAGAACCTCAAATGGACTTTGAGGTTCACTGTATGTTCATTTTACCCACCGAACTGTCGTTATTCAACTATGACAAGGTAAAATCGGTTTTGCAATCAATCACCCCTTTAATTATTTCGAGAATTGTTAATAAAGACTTGTTTAAAGATTTAAACATTGTGTTATGACCCTTTGATATACATTGCCCTTTAGGTCTTTTAAGCCATCAGTTTTATTTTTTTAAAGTGTTTTATGGGTGGATTTGGAGCCGCCAGTCAGTCGCTCCAATTTTGCGCACAAACCACTTTGAGCGGAGACAAATGCAAAACACAATACACTCCAAATTTGTGCACGAATCACTTTGAGCGGAGGCAAATGCAAAACACAATACGATGTGTTGAGCTAAACCAGAGCCGTCAAAGTCGACCATAAAATGTAGCTACAGCAACCTTGGAAGACTCAATAACTTTTATCACGTTATTTTGTAGGCTATGAATTGCATTTGTGTAGGATACACCTTTATTTCCTTTTTTACATACAGAAGTAGCCCAATCAACAATAAAATCTCATGACAATGTAGATATGAAAAACAACTATAATATATATATAGGATTATGGTTAGCCTAGATATAGTCTACATATTTGTATTATTTCGTGAATTGTTAATAAAGACTTGTTTAAAGATTTAAACATTGTGTTATGACTCTTTGATATACATTGCCCTTTAGGTCTTTTAAGCTGTCAGTTTAAAGTGTTTTATGGGTGGATTTGGAGCCGCCGGTCAGTCGCTCCAATTTTGCACACAAACTTTGCGCGGAGACAAATGCTAGAGAGGGCAGTGGGAGGCAAACCAATGGACATCAGGACTGGACCTACTTTTTGATGTCATGATGCCAGAGGTAAATGTTATATTCATTTTTGTTTCTGCTATCATAATTGAACAGCCATGTCAATGTATGATGTTTTTTATAACTGTAGACCTTCTGGCTCAATGCTAACTTTACCGTGTAAGATAACATGTCAAAAACGACTTTTGCTGGTGCTACAAGACTAAATGCATATTTTCAAAACTTGACTTGTCGCATAGCATGGTATTGCAACGTTTTGTGCGCAAAATTGGAGCGACTGACTGGCGGCTCCAAATCCACCCATAAAACACTTAAAAAAAATAAAACTGACGGCTTAAAAGACCTAAATGGCAATGTATATCAAAGGGTCATAACACAATGTTTAAATCTTTAAACAAGTCTTTATTAACAATTCTCGAAATAATTAAAATATATGTAGCCTAGCCTATATCTAGGCAAACCCTAACCATAATATATTGTTTTGGAAGTCTATATTGTCATGAGATTTTATTGTTGACTGGCCTACTTTTTGTATGTAAAAAAATAAATAAAGGCGTAAATATATAGCCTACACTTAAATGCAATTCATACAAAATAACGTGATGAAAGTTATTGAGTCATCCAAAGTTGCTGTAGCTAGCTACATGCTATGGTAGCCTTCGACAGTTCTGGTTTAGCTCAACAGCCTGCTAAACATGGCCGTCCTTCTCAACCATTCAAGTGCTAGCGCCGTCCATGCTAATCAGGGACGGCACTCTGAACAGCATCTATGGAAGCAAATCGTGACCAAAATTCAAATGCATTAGCAGAAATGCTTTTTCATTTTAACAATGTGGCTGCATTATTTGACTCAAAAATGAAATTAGTAATCAATCATCCTATTTGCATTTGCATTTTCTTCTTCAAGAGTGCTCAATCTTTCACTTAATTCAAATGAAAAATAAATAGACATTTGAGATTTAATTTTCAAAATATGCCCCAGCAAATAGATACCAAAATTCAATTTGAAATGTAAAATTTGAAAATTTAAATGCATTTGCAGAAATGCTTTTTCATTTTAACAATGTGGCTGCATTATTGGACTCATAAATACAATTAGTAATCAATCATTCTATTTGCATTTGCATTTTCTTCTTCAAGACTGCACATTTTATGCCATAATCAAAAAGAAAACAGAGCGGACATTGCTTTTTCGTTTTCGTGGTCTGCCCGCAAAGTACTGCCCATAATTCGAAAACGAAAAAGCAATCTGAGCGGCGCAGCAGAGTGACGTCAGTAGCCGCTCTTCTTCAGCTCCCTGCTGACCGAGCTACCCATCTTGTTCGGTGGGGGGCGGTGTGCACATCTGCATTGCATTACATTGCAAATGTGCCGGAAAATTGATTGAATTGCCGGGTCTTTAGAGGATGCATCACAGATCATGGCGCTCCCGCAAATTGAAAAAAACGGGATGTTGATGGTTGGTCGTCCTCGTCCCATTTGAGGCTTCACAGCATCCAGCCGTTTCAGGACTGAACAGAGGTTTACTATGGCAACCTCAATAATGTGTAAATCTATGACGGCAGAGTATGCAGCCAAGCTTTCTATGACTTGTTTTACTTGGTCACGGGCATCAGACTCAGATATATTATTAGATTCTACCTGCTCAGCTAATTCTAACAGTGTTTGCACAATTTGAGGGAGTGCCATGATCTGAAAATTAAAAAATTGCCTTTGACTGGTTTTGAACCTACAACCCTTCATTTACCAGCACAACATATCCAATAGAGCCATTCTCAGATCTTGACTTCCCTATGTTCAGTAACTAGATAACAAAATGAGACGTTTCTCCAATGGCAAGCATTGTCAGATTTGGTTAAAGTTCAAACAGCTGTAATTTAGTCCTATTTGAATATGGGACATAAAAATGGGACGACTGGGTTGCTGCTGTAAATAATAGCTTACTCGTAGTGCTTTAAAAAGGTAGTTTGGGGTGCCATAACTTGTCATGGAAGGGAATTTCAAATCATGCCTAGCATCAGTGGCGATTTGTCCTGGTTTAGGCTACTGAAATGAATTTGTGTAACAAGCAAGGGATCCACCTGAACAATCAATATACTTAATTAAAGCTAAGTCAGTTGTGAATCTGACACTACCATGCATAGACTCCAAGTAGCTAGCTACTGTGGTAAACCTGTGTTGTTTTGCAGTGGTTTACACAGTCTCGCTAAACAGATGATCGGAGTGTTGTAATGGGCTCAAATAAACACTCATTGCTATGTTTTACAACCGGAGGATAGACCGGAAGACTAGAAACCGTTCTGTCCAAAAAAACATTTTGGGCCTTTGACTGGTTTTGAACCTACAACCCTACGTTTACCAGCACAACATCTCATCCAATTGAGCCATTCTCAGATCTGGACTTTGCCACGTTCAGTAACTGGATAATAAAATAAGGCAAGCATTGTCAGATTTGGTCCAAGCTCAAACAGCTCATCATATTTTCACATATCAAGGTGAAACTTTGCAGGGTACTTTAGGGGGGTGTCACCTTAAAGCCTATTAGGTTTGAAAAGCCATCATTCAAAATGACATTTGATTTAGTGACACAAACATATTGAGGCAATGTGGACATTTACATAAATACACCCCTTTCAGCCATTTTGTATTTGATTCAACTGTCTTAAGGAACGTTTTTAAATACATCAGTGATACATATCTGTACAAAACTCCAAGTCAATTTGATTTTTGGTTCAAGAGAAGAGGGATTTCGAAGGTTTTCCCAAATTATCACTGTACAGGAAAATCCATCATGGCGGACCTTATGGGTACTTGAGGCTTTTTTGTTCCTCATGAAAAATGAGGCATGCACACCAAGATTCAGAAGAATTGGAGCAATGGAGTGGAAATGCCATCACTTTGAAAAGTGGACATTTGGGCGTGGCCTGTGGCGCCCCCTATTGTCTGACGTGGGCCAGTCTGTGTTTGGGCGGTATTTGTGGCATGTTGTATCAATATGCCAAATTTCTAAACTTTTTACCAATGTGTTCATGAGATAAATTAAATAATAATAATAATAATACCAACAATTATAATAGGGTTCCTCCTGATGGAGGAATCCTAATAAGAATACCAACAATAACAATAGGTTCCCTCCTACCGGAGGAACCCTAATAAATATAGCTGCAAGCAGCAATGGAGGGGCCAAGCAGTCCAGAGCAGGACATGGCCTCCATAGCACTTGTGCAACAATTAAGTCACAACAACCTGTTGCACTCATGCAACACACCAAGTTTTGTTGAAATATCTGTTTGCGTTCAAGAGTACTGAGTGTTCAAAGTGTTTTTTTTTCTGGTATAACACCGCAGGCCTCCTCTGCTCCTCGTGGGAACAAAGGAACCGAAGTTTGGTGACAATCGGACAAATGGTTGCTGAGTTACGCTCTCACGTCTCGTTTGGCGGCTTTGCCTCCGCCTTTGATCGGCTCTACCGAACAAATGTTTTCTGAAAATGGAAATCCATCTGATACCTTTTGTGCAGCTGGGTCTGAAGATAATCTGTGCCAAATTTGGTAATCATTGGACACAATTTGGGGCGTGCAAAAGGTTTTTACACTTTTCCATGAAATCCAAGATGGCGGCCGCGTCAATTCGATTGTTATGAAATATTATCGATGGTCAGGC